>BQNB010011741.1:61435-73512 GCA_026074375.1 Tanacetum coccineum | reverse complement strand
TATACATATATATATACATACATATACATATATATATACATACATATACATATATATATACATACATATACATATATATATACATACATATACATATATATATACATACATATACATATATATATACATACATACATATATACATACATATATATACATATATATATATATATATATATATATATATATATATACATACACACACATATATATATATATATATATATATATATATACATACACACACATATATATATATATATATATATATATATATATATGTATGTGTGGTGGGGTTATAATAAAAAGATATTTATAATAAAAAGGTAAGATAAGATCATAGCCATTGGATCAAATGTTATATATCAAAAAATGGCGGTGGCCTTTTTGTAACTATCTTAAACTTTAGGGTCAGTTCTATAACAAGTGAAAAAAATAATCGTTTCGTTTACGATACACAAAAACACGCCCCCTTTTCATTTTCTTTCTCCAAATTTCAAAATTAAAAACACACAATTAAAATCACACACAAAAACCCAGCCGCTTCTATTGAATCGAATCAATTACATCAAAACGATTGTTCGAACAAATTTACCCGATCTTACACCGCCAGGTAATGTTTAGTTTTTTTATTCCATTATTTGTTAAAAATTTACTGCATCGATAATGTTTGTTTTTATGTTTATTTTCATAAATCGATGTGTTTGTATGCTCTTGTCTGTCTGTAATGCAGTAGATTTGTTTGGTTTTTCATAGAAGTTATTTACTCTAAAAATTTGGCTTGCTATTTTTTCCAAAATCGATTTTGACTGTATGCTATTGTTTGTCATGTGGTATGAAAATGATTTTAAGGCAGTAGTTTAGTAAGGTTGATCATATGATTGATTTATGCTAAAGTTTGATTTGCCGTTTTTTACTTAATTGATTGAGTTTTTATAATTTGTTATTGTGATGTGGTATATAAAATACCTTTAATGCAGTAGGTTAGTAACGTTGATCATATAATTGATTTAGGTTAGATTTTCACTTTTTCTGTTTTTTACTTAATTGATTGAGTTTCTATAATTTTTTGCTGTGATGTGGTATAAAAAAGCCTTTAATACAGTAGTCTAGTAACGTTGATCGTATGATTGATTTTGGCTAGATTTTGACTTTTAACGTAACTTGTTTAATTGATTAAGTTTGTGTATTTTTGTCTGTGATGTGGTAATAAAAGGAATTTAATGCAGTAAGTTATTAAGTTTGATCATATGATTGATTTAGGATAGAGTTTGATTTGTCGTTTTTTTGCTTAAAGTGTGATATTGTATAATTTCTGTTGGCGTGATGTTGTAGTAAAAAATCGCATTAATGCAGTAGGTTAGTATCTTTGTTCATGAATATGTGATTTTAGCTAGAATGTGATTTGTCAGTTTTGTTCATTGATGAGCTTCTATAATTTTGTCAGTGTGGTGTGATGTCGAATAAAATGGAATTTAATGCGTAGGTTACGAACGTTCATCATAATATTGATTTTATGCTAAATATATTAGACTTGCAATGTATTTTCCTAAATATATATATATATATATATATATAGGGTGAGGTTATAATAAAAAGATGTTTATCTTAGCCATTGGATTAAATGTTATATATCAAAAACTGGCGATGGCCTTTTTGTAATTATCTTAAACTTCAGGGTCAGTTCTATAACAAGTAAAAAAAATAATCACTTCGTTTACGATACACAACAAGCCCCCTTTTCATTTATTTTCTCTAAATTTCAAAATTAAAAACACACACTTAAATTCACATACAAAAATCTAGCCGCTTCTATTGAATCGAATCAACGATTGTTCATAAGGAAACTGTTGCAGTGGAGAGATCGACATCAAACACTACAAGTGAGTAATATTTTTTTTTAAATTCAGTAGGTGTTAATTCAGAAGTAGTAGTTTATTTTAAATCGTGATGAAGTATTTTTGACTATTGATGATTTATGTCTTATTTTTGTTTGTGATTTAAAAAAATGAACTTAGATGCATTAGGTTGTTTATATGAATGATTTTTGTAAAACATGTTTTACTGTTTGTGTGAAATATGATTTTAAGTGTGTGGTTATGTTTGTCATGTGTTGAAAATGATCTTAGATGCATTAGGTTGTTCATATGAATGTTTGTCGCTTGACGTTTTTTTCAAATTAGATTTTGTTTGTTTACTCTTGTTTGTGATGTGGTATAAAAATGCTTCTAATTTGGTAGGTTTTAACGTTGTTCATAGCGGTGATTTATTATGAAAATCTTGCCATTTTTTCCGAAATCAATTTGGTTTGTATGCTATTGTCTGTGATGTGGTAGAGTAATGCTTACTGATGCAGTAGGTCTATAACGTTGTTCAAATAGATAATTTCATCAAAAATGTGGGTTGCCATTTTTTTAGAAATCGATGTGTTTGTATGCTCTTGTCTGTCTGTAATGCAGTAGATTTATTTGGTTTTTCATAGAAGTTATTTACTCTAAAATTTGGCTTGCTATTTTTTCCAAAATCGATTTTGACTGTATGCCACTGTTTGTCATGTGGACTGTCAGTAGTTGTGGCAGGTGTCACTCTTGTAACCCGAGTTGTTCTCCCGGAACCTGTGCTTGTTAAGTTAGACAGTCAAGGTTAAAATACAAGTGTGGTCCACGCTGCGGTGGTTGCTCAGAATGCATGATGATGGTGTCAGGTGTGGGGTTTGAAACTGGAATCGCTTGCCTGTACTAATGCAGTATGAAAATGACTTTAATGCAGTATGTTAGTAAGGTTGATCATATGATTGATTTATGCCAAAGTTTGATTTGCCATTTTTTACTTAATTGATTGAGTTTTTATAATTTGTTATTGTGATGTGGTATATAAAATACCTTTAATGCAGTAGGTTAGTAACGTTGATCATATAATTGATTTAGGTTAGATTTTCACTTTTGCCGTTTTTTACTTAATTGATTGAGTTTCTATAATTTTTTGCTGTGATGTGGTATAAAAAAGCCTTTAATGCAGTAGTCTAGTAACGTTGATCGTATGATTGATTTTGGCTAGATTTTGACTTTTAACGTAACTTGTTTAATTGATTAAGTTTGTGTATTTTTGTCTGTGATGTGGTAATAAAAGGAATTTAATGTAGTAAGTTATTAAGTGTGATCATATGATTGATTTAGGATAGAGTTTGATTTGTTGTTTTTTGCTTCATTGGTTGATATTGTATGATTTTTGGCTGTGATGTGTTATAAAAAGGCATTTAATGTAGTAGGTTAGTAACTTTGTTCATATTATTGATTTTAGGCTAGAATGTGATTTGCCGTTTTTTGTTTCATTTATTTGAGTTTTTATAATTTTGTCTGTGTGATGTCATATAAAACGAATTTAATATAGTATGTTACTAACATTGATCATAATATTGATTTAGGCTAGATTTTGACTTGCGAATTTATTTTCTAAATTGACTGATTTTATATCATTTTTGTCTGTGATGTGGTATTTAAAGGACTATAATGTAGTATGTTAGTAAGGTTGATCATATGATAGATTTAGGATAGATTTTGACTTGCGTCGTCTTTTGCTAAATTAATTAAGTTTGTATGATTTTTGTTTGTGATGTGGTATAAAAAGTACTTTAATGCAGTAGGTTAGTAACATTGATAATATGATTGAACATGAACATTGTTGATATGCAATGCATAACCTATGCCAGCTTAAAGTTCATTCAGGTGGTGTATTATGGAAGAAACAAGGAGGTGGTAAGGCTGTTGAAGTCGATAAGTCTGATATCTCAGCTCTTACCTGGATGAAAGTTCCTCGCACTAATCAGCTTTGCATTAGAACTAAAGATGGTTTGAAGTACAAGTTTACTGGTTTCCATGACGAGGTGTGTCTCTTTTATTACATATCAGTTACAACTTTTGATTTGACGCGTCTGATATAGAACACAACTGAAATCTACCTATTCATAATATTAAGTCTAAATTGCTACCCGCGTCGTTTATTATAAACCTGACACATGATTCTGGTATGCCAAACAGGATATCTTACTGTAAGGAATGATGTTTATAGCTTTGGGGTTGTTCTTTTAGAGTTGTTAACGGGAAGAAGGTCGGTCGACAAGATGAGACCAACGAAAGAACAAAGCTTGGTGGATTGGGCTCGACCTAAATTAAAAGACAATAAAAAATGGTTACTATTTATCAACCCAAGGCTAGAAGATCAGTACTCAGTCAGAGCAGCTCAAAAAGCTTGCAGCTTAGCATACTACTGTCTAAGCAACAACCATAAAGCAAGACCATTAACGACTGGTATAGTTGAGACTTTAGAGCATTTACAAGGAAATTACATAGGTGATGCTGCTATAACATTCATTTCTCCCTTGACTGGCCGTGGCAGCGTAAGTGTCGGATACACAGAGTATCAGTCGGGTCGTTGGTATGTCTAGATGGTCAGTAGTGGTGGCGGGTGTCGCTCTTGTAACCCGAGTTGTTCTCCCGGAACCGGTACTTGTTAGGTTAGACAGTCAAGGTCAAAATACAAGTGTGGTCCACGAGGCGGTGGTTGCTCAATACATGATGATGGTGGCAGGTGTGAGGTCTGAAACTGGAATCTCTTGCTTGTACTAATGCAGCGTGTTAAGTTAGACATGACGATGGTTACTCAGAATACATGATGACGACGGCGGGTGTGGGGCCTGAAACTGGAATTACCTTCCTGTAAAGCGCAGCGTGTTGAATTAGACATGACAGTGGTTACTCAGAATACACGATGACAGTAGAGGGTGTAAGGCCTGAAACAGGAATCGCCTTCTTGTAACTACCACTGCAGCGTGTTGATTTAGATTCAGGAACATCAAACATTATATCCGGTTTTGTTGTTCAGTTTACATGTTATAGTTGATTTTTGTAGATAGTTCTATAGTTGTTGTATAGGCTTCTGATATGTCCTTACCTGTGTTCTTTTGTGAAAATGCTAATGCAGGTTGCTCAGTTGCAATTATATTTTATATTCTCTCATTGATTTGTGTTTTACCATGCGTGCTTAACTTCTATATTGTAACAATGATAGATATGGAAAATACTGCCTCTTCTACAAGTCTGTATGGATGATGCGCAATATTATCCATTTCTATAATCTAGCCAACCAAGTGAGCCATCCTTTGTTTTCATTATATTCTAGTGCATTATAGTCTTATATTATATTGCATTATAATTATATTCTAGAGCTGGTGAGGAAAGAAATACATGTGATGAAATCACTTCAAGGCTACCCCAATGTTGTTATGTTATGTGCCCACACTATCTTAGATATGGGGCGGACGAAGGAAGCACTTCTTGTAATGTAATATTGTGACAAGTCTTTGGTTAGTGTGCTGGAAAGTAGAGGTGTTGGTTTCTTTGAGGAGAATCAGATACTTTTGATGTTCAAGGATATTTGTAACGCAGTTTTTGCTATGCACTGTCAGTCACCACCCATTGCTCATCGGTAAATATAATAATCATTCCCATTTGTCTGTATCTTTGATTATTGAAGAACACTATCATAATGGCTTGGTAATCATTTTACATTGCAATTGTAGCGACGAAGGCAGAGAATCTTCTACTTGGATCTGATAGACTATGGAAGTTATGTGATTTTGGTAGTACCTCAACAAATCATAAACGTTTTGAGAGGCCAGAAGAAATGGGCATCAAAGAAGACACGATTACGAATCACAAAACTCTTGCATATCGATCACCTAAGGTTTGATATTAGGACTTTTGTATCTTACTAGAAAATAATAATTAAAGATCTTTATTGTTTTATTCACTTCAAGTTTTGTTTTTGTTTCAGATGTGGGACTTGGTCCTGAGAGAAGTTATAAGCGAGAAAGTTGATATTTGGGTATGTAGATTGGGCCATGTATGTCTGTATGATTGATCCAACAGCTTATTGTAGCTTTTACTTATAGAATGAGGTTAGTCCTGTCATGTGAACATATTGATGCTGAACTTCTATCTTATGCAGGCCCTAGGGTGTCTCCTCTTTCGCATCTGTCATTTTAAGTATGCATTTGATGGTGAATCAAAGCTACAAGTTCTGAATGGAAATTATTGCATTCCAGAATCGCCAAAGTACGACCCATCCATCCCAATGACATGCTGCAATCTTCACCAGATTCCAGACCAGACATCACGCAGGCAAGAGATTTGCTTGATTAGACATTCATCTGCATTACAGTTAATATTCTACTGCATCACATTTAACTTTCTACTACATTACAGTTATTTTATACTACATCACAGTTATTTTTTACTGAATAACTTGGTTTTAAAGTGTGATGCAATAGGTGTTTATATGTGGCATATAAGGTTATATTAGGCCACGCATAAGGTGTTTTATTTGTCAAAAAGTGTGTGTGTGTATGTTTGTATACATGATGCAGTTGGTGTGATGAAATGATGCAGTAGGTACTTGTTTGTGGCATATGCGGTTAGATTAGTTTACGCACAATGCGTCTTGTTTGTCGAAAAGTGAATATGTGTATGTTTGTATGTTTGATGCAGTTGGTGTATTGAAGTGATGCAGTAGGTACTTATTTATAAAAAGTAGTGATGTAGTAGATTTTTATAATGGATTTTGTTTGATCATGTTACAGGTAGGAATAACGAAGAACAAGCAAACAAAAACAATAGGTAGTTAGTAGACATGCATGAACTATAAAAAATATAGGATAAAAAAGCAAAGGAATTTGGTTGAAAATTTTGCTGCAACAAAAAAGAAGAATACGGGATACGAGTTGTTGATGAGGAATACACTCAAAGACGGTTTGCATCAAAGGATTACTCAACGCTAACAAGGATTGTTGATTATACTTTGTGTGATTGTAAAAACCAATGTGTTTTTTTTACAGCAACATAACTTTAGAATGTCCGGATGTACCCTAAAAAACAATCTCTATCTCATGTTATGTTTTCAAAGCATTATTGACATTTAATAATTGAATTACATTTGATACCCTATTAGTACTTATATGTTCCTTTTAATTATTTGTAAAATTCAATGTTATGAATCTACCTGCATAACACAATGTATTATTCCACCTTCACTCTTAAGCATAATCTTTCTCATAAAAATTGTAAATTTTACAACATTAGATTGTATATTTTACTAACATCACTTTATAATTTTACTGCATTAAAATGTATATTTTGACTGCATCATAGTGCAAATTTTTGACTACTATTAAATTAGAACCGCATTAAAAATATACATTTTAATTGCAATCACAGTGTAAATTTTACTACATTAAATTGTATACTTTACTGCATCAGATTGTAAATTTTACTACATCACAATGTAAATTTCTCTGCATTAAATTGTATATTTTACTGCATCACATTGTAAATTTTACTGCATCACATTGTAAATTTCACTGCATTAATTTGTATATTTTACTGCATCACTATTTAAATTTTACTGCATCACAGTGTAAAATTTACTGCATTAATTTTATATTTTACTTCATCACAATATAAATTTTACTACATTAAATTGTATATTTTACTGCATCACTATGTAAATTTTACTGCATCACAGTGTAAAATTTACTGCATTAATATGTAGGATCATCATAGGTAACAATTTAGTTCGTCATGATAAATAATATATTATTCACTAAATTATTAACTGTGATGCACTAAGAAAATAACAATTTATTTTGTCAGTTACTAAAAGTTGATGCATCACAGTGTGAACTTAGTGCATCAGACGTATCAAATCTCTTTGAGAGATTTTATCATACATCTTATGTGAACTTAGTGCATCATAGTACGAAACTAGTGCATCACAATTATAGAATATCATGTAGACATTTTATCAAACACTTGGTGTGCAGGTTTTATATACACATTTTTCATCTAGTTTTATTTCTCAAACACATACCGAATGAATGTTTTAGATCAACTAACTACATTAACAATCAACTTATTAACCTACTGCATGTATGTTTTAAATCAACTACATCACATACTTATTTCTTAACAACCGCATCACATACTTATTTCTTAACCATGTAGGTTTCATAGATGCACTAAACTATAAATCGTTGCATTGAAAATACTGGTGCATCATAGGTTATGCAACTGGTGCATCATAATGTGTATATCAAGTGAATCATAATGATGTGAATTTGTTGCATCACAATCTATATAAATCTATTGTATCACAATGTTATATATATCATTAAAATTATACTGCATCACAGTACTGTTCTAATGCATCAGAATGTCATCATATCATACTGCTGAATCACAATATAATTTTACTGCATCACTATGTTAATTTTACTGCATCACATTAGAATGAATAATCTATTGCATCAATATAAAAAGAACACAAGTGACCTCTAAATTTATAACAAACCAAAACATAAATGGTATACAAAAAATTTGATATCAAATGAAATTCATTCAAATACAAATGCAACTGGTTAAATATAGTTGTCCACGTCATTAAAAACATATGTGCACTCTTCCACAATATGTGTGCATGCTTCATTTTCTCTTCAAATTCATTAGAACATATAAATACCCTTCTCAAAACATATATGCTTATTGCGCTTTATCGTCAACTTCACTAGAACATATATGCATGCTTGCGAGAAACATATCTGCACGTTGTTCCAACTACATGATATATGAGGAGTAATTAATGACGATAACTGAAAAAGTCACATAACACATTTCCATAGAACATTTTTTTAACATATGCCAACTTGAATCAAAATCGTTATATATTAAACCATACGAACACATTACACCATAAATCAATTAACCACTCTAATGTTACATGGCCACTCTACTTATATATATACAATCAAAAAAGCCTGAAACAATACTGCAATTCAAAACTTAATCAGATTATAACATAACAACCCAAATCTATATATTAAAAATGGAATAAAAATGTTTTTAAAAAAAATTTACTGACTTCATTAAACTAATAGTCAGGTAAAATTAGATACAGTACCCGTCCAAACAAAATCAAACTAATAAAAAAACCACTACTTTGATTCAAAATATATCTCACACGTTTATGTCTTCTCAAAAAGTAATGAACATCATCAAACATTAAATGTTAATTCTTACTTCACATCCATGATTAATGCCCTATGCCCCAATCGTAATTAAAAATAAAAACCATACAAATGCCAAAATAAAAATTCAACATCTGTTTTTTTATTGGTTTATATGCAAATGATAATTAGTGTTTGTATTTGTGTTACAAATATCATTACCTGATCTTATATAAAAGTCAAAGACATGGAGATCGATCAGATCTGTTGTCTTGGATGATGTGGATCTTTGTTTAAGGTTTAAGGGGATGCAAAAACGATTAAAAGAGACAGAATAAAATATTTACCTCATATCGATTAGATTTTATCTTTAAACTTTGGTTTCTCAATTAAACCTTTTTTGAGGTTCATAACGATTACCAGTGCGATCAAGAAAGAACAAAAAAAAAAATGATTATCCCATTGATGAAGGCTTAGGATTAAATATTCAATTGAGTGGCTAGGGATTTTTATGTGATGGAGGCTATGTGATATATGAATTAGAAATATATTCATTCAGATCCCTAATAAAAAGCGATGGTTTATTAAAATAAAAATATTACTTTCCTATAATACCCTTTTAGTTTTTTTTAGATTTACAAATAATGACTTAATCTTTTGACTAATTACATTATTGTCACAATTCATCGTAGCCTTTAATCAAACTTATCTAATGGTCCAAATTCATTTTAAATAGTTCTGTAGGTTCTGTACAAAAAAGTGGTTCTGCATTGAACGCTACATTGTATATATATATGTGTATATATGTTTATATATAATATGATGTTGTGGTGTGTGTAGGTGTGTTGTGTCTATCATATATAATATATAATTAAATATATATATATATAGTATATTATATAAAAATATCTAGTATATATATTGATTAATATATATATATATATATATTAATTCGGTTTTCGGTTTAAATTGTCAAACCCATATCTAACCCGAAAACCGAATTTGTAGTTTGGTTCGGTTCGGTTTTTGCAAATTCAGTTCGGTTAGTAATTCGATTCGGTTGTTTTCTGTTTGGTTCGATTTCGGTTTTCGGTTTATTCGGTTTTCTGCTCACCCCTATCACATGGTACAATAATTTACTAACTGCAAATAGTGTTTTTTAGTATGTTTTAAGTATATCGCGAGATATATTTGACATCCGACCACCCGTCGCTCCTTGTAGCAAAAATTATACATGAAACTAAATAGGGGTGTGAACAAGTCAAGTCTCGAAATTGACTCGAGCCTGATAGAGCTTTAGATTTCATGCTCCATGTTAACTTGTCATCAAATACTCGAGCTCAATTATTTCCACATGTCAAGCTCGAACTTGACGAAGAATCGACATATCAAGATCAGCTCGACTCGACTCGATATTTTAGTAAAAAATAAGTAATTACATGTATATAAAAGGGTAAAAGTGTGATTTAATCGAAGCTTAATAAGGCTCGCGAGCTTAATGAGACGAGTATTTTAGAGTATAACTCAACTCGAACATATACTCTAGTAGCTTGAGTTCGAATCATTTATTTCCATTCGATTACTAATAGTTTATGAGTCGATTTCGAGTAGTACGCGAGCTGTCACGTCTCTTAAGTAGGGGTGTAAACGAGTCGAGTCGAGCTGAGTACTGCCAAGCTCGAGCTCGACTCGAATACTAAAACTCCTGCTCGAAACTCGACTCGAGCTCGATCGAGCTTTATATTTCGAGCTCGAGCTTGACTCGTCATATAAAACTCGAGCTCGAAGCTCAACTCGAGCTCGATTATTTTCACATTTATGGCTTGAACTCGATGAATACTCAGTATATCAAGCTTGGCTCGACTCAATTTATATGAAAATTAAGTAATTACATCAGTATAAAAGGGTACAAGTGTAATTTAATCGAAACTTAATAAAGCTCGTGAGCTTAACGAGTCAGAGTATTTTTGAGCTCAACTTGACTCGAATATATGTTAGGTTATGGTAGTTGGATTGACCGAGTATGACTAGAAATGTGTGAGCCTATTGGGGGCACACACATTAAACACTTATAGTGCGTTTAATGCTTTACGTATGTTTCTAAAAGTAAACTGTTTAAACATTAAACGACTAAGACAAGAACCTATGGCTGTCTAAAGGTAGTTGGCCACATAGAAGGTTCTAGGAGGGTGTTTAGGTTCGTTGGATGTAGAGATAAGAAGGGAGGAGGTGTTGTGATAAGCTTAGAAGAGTTGTGATAAGGCTTAAACTTATGTTTTCTAGTCTTATAATGAGTAGGACTTTGGAAGCTATAAATACCTCACCCGTAGCTCTTAAACTCACGACTCACAACCCTAACAACTCAACAAATCGTTCCTCTCCTCCTATTCACTTATATCAGGCGAATAAACCAAAACCCTAATTAGGGTTCTTGATTTTCGGTTCAGCCTAATTTGGTTATCCATTTTTAAGGGTTTTCGAGTGTGATTTGATCCCACAAGTTCTACAGCAGATCTATAGCATTGGTTTACTTGTTGTCAAGGCGTGACAACATCTAGAAACAGCTAGGGTTTGATCTTGGCGATTTTCGGTTCATATTGTCCTATTTCGGTTGAACCGAATTTGGTAAAACCCTAGTTCTTCTCTCATGATTTTTGGTACAGATTACAAGGGTAGTTTCAAGTACTTGATTCAGGTTGTTTTGGTATACACTGGTTGTTTGGGATACACGTGAAGCTAGGCTAGCATCCGGGCGCACTCGGTTGACGTGTTTGTGTGAGCACTCATAGAGGTGGAAACTTATCCACTTTGTTTCATTAATATTCGATTCATCAAGAGGTATGTTCCTTTTATGTTTTATTATGTATTAATCATATACCACCATACTTGATCCATATCCATTGCGTACTCGTGATTGTTAATGGTTAATAGTTATTTAAATTCCAACAGTGGCATCACGAGTCAACTCGTTTGGTGTTTTATGGGTTACACGCATATTAAACGCACTAGGGCTATGGTATGT
>BQNB010011741.1:0-61151 GCA_026074375.1 Tanacetum coccineum | reverse complement strand
AGACAAGACAAGAGTGAAGAATGAAAGCCAATCTTAAAAGCCGGATCAGCCCGATACAAGAAAAGAAAGTCAATAAGGACCCAATTAAAGTCAAAGGATTAATAATGTCAAGTTTTCAAAGTTCAAGGGCTCTTTTGGATGAAATGAAGCCAAAGGACCAAAGTTGTCAAAGTGAGAAAGTTTGTTTATAAAGAGGAAAAAGGAGTTATTAACTACAAGGGCCAATAATGCAAATTTCAAAGTTCATTTTACACTACAAATTGGAACAATGAAACGCAAGGGCTAATTGTGCAATTTCTCCAAAGATTCAAACATTAGACGCGGGTTTAAATCCTCCTAACCACCTTCCAACCGATTTTCCCGCCCAAACACGCATCAAACCCAATCACCCTGAATCACTTCCCCGCTCCTCTACAAGCTCACTTTACCTCGTATTAAAGCACCTCCACATCACTTCGCCCACGTGTCAACAGCCTATTGGCCCGAACACCTCACCATTCATATCTAACGGCTTAAAATCAAACCAAAGAGATCCAACGGCTGTCAATGATTGTGTTTCTCATCCTCTCATCATATCTCTCTATAAATAGAAGCTTAGATATTCAGAGTTGTAGTAGTTAGTTAGTTAATTTTTAGTTTTTCTTGTAATTTTTCCTTTTTAAGCTTTTGTTTACTATTCATCATTTTCAATTAAGCTCAAGCTTTTAAATTCAGTTGTATTACTTGTTTCTTTACTTGTACTCTTCATTAATAAGCAATAAAAGCTAGTTGTGTTGTGTTTGTTCTAAAATTTTCAAGTAATAAGCCGTTTTTAAGCAATAAGCTTGTAATAAGCTGTTTTTAGCTTATTACATTTTCTTAAGTTCAAAAGTTGTTCAAAACTTGTTAAAAGCTTTCTATATACTGTCTTTGTCCATTAGTGTTCAATATTTTTCAGTTGAATTCAAATTGATCAAATTTGGAGGCTATTTGGAGTAATAAGCTCTTAAAAGCTTATTGAGCTTAAGTCTTTGGTTTAGAGGCTAAGGTAGCCATTAGGTTTTTGACTTTAAGCCACTCATTCAGATAGAGTGGCTAGGTCTGAGACTTCTTAAATTTCAGGTTTCAAATTCTGAATTTCATTTCAGCATTTACATTTAGCTTATTTCATGTAGCTTATTTCTTTGCTTTCCTTGTACTTAATTCTGTGTAAAATTGCTTAGATAAGTTTAGAGTTTCAAAAGCTTTAAGTAATTGTAGCTAGAATCAATTTAGCTTTCATTTCTTTAATTCTGTCAAAGTAGTTTAGATAAGCTAGCTGAGAAACTAGCTTATTACTACTAATAAGCTGTTGTTTTTAGTGGTAATTTAGCTTAATTGGACTAGTATTAGTAAGAGTAGATAAAAGGTTTCAACTGTTTTAGCTTTAAAATAGATTTTAAAGTTACTTTAGTGTTGACAGAATTGGTAAAGGGGTGTTTGGGTCAACACCCAAAACGGGTCAAAATGGTCTTGGTTTGGGTTATGGTCATTAGGTTGGTTTCAGCTTAAGTATTAAGCTCCATTTAGCCTGATTTTAAAGGTTTTTCAGTTTTAAAAAGTGTTGTTCAAGGTTCTTCAAGTCACTGTTTAAAACTGTTGGATTTTGAGAAAACTCAAAGTGCTTATTTGGATAAGCACTTGGACACTTGAGTTGTGGTGTCAAAAGTGAGTAATTGTGGGTTTAAAACAAGCTGTCAAAATGCCTTGTGTCCTTTTGACCTTGTGAGTCAAAACAGCCCAAGTGTTTTTAGTGTCACAGTTTTAAAAATCCAACACCCTTTTTCACCATCAAAAATCAGCAAGTTAAAATGATTTTTAAAATGTCAAACTTTGTGCACAAGTCCATAAGCTAGGGTACTTTAGCTGTTTTCAGTTTTCTTTTCAATTTGAGCTTATTTGACAGCTTCTAAAAAGCTGTCAAATAAGCCACTTAAGTTTAGCTTAAATCTCCCCTGGTGCAAAGGGGAGATTTCAAGCTTCTAGTTCTTAAGCTTTTAGTGTTCTTAAGCCCACTTTCTTGGCTTATTTCAAGAGCTTATAAGCTCTTTAATAAGCTCCTTGAATTTCAGCTCTTAAAAAGCTTGTTTGTTGGCTTATTTTTAAGCCCAAAGTTGCCTTTTGACTGTTTTTGGATTACTTAGGTGTAGGACTGCTTAATTCTCATCTTAGCTTATTCAACTTATTTTATAAGCTCTTTTTTAGCTCTTAATAGCTTTTTAGGTTAGCATAGGTAATTGTTAAGCTTATTTTGCCTTTTCCTAGCTTATTTGTCCAAATGACTTAATAAAATTTTAGTTTTAAGCTTTATTTTAGTTCTGTCATCATAAGCTGTTTTCAACAGCTTATTAGTCTTAGCTTTAAGCTTTTTTAAGCTTATCTAGGTTAGTTTAGACTCCCCTTAGCTAATCTTGTCCAAGGTTTAGCTTAAGTGTCACCACAAGTCCAAAAGACTTAGCATTTTTTGCTTTTAAGCCATTTAAGCTAAACTGTCGACTTTAAGCTTATTTTTCAGCTTATTGACAGCTTTTTAGAAAAAGTGCTAGTTGACAAAGTTGTTAAGCCCCACGAGCTTAACAACTTTGCTTTTTTGAGTTTTCGTAAAAAAAAAAAAAAAAGAGGGAAAGACAAGAGGTCCGGGTGAGCAAGACTCGAACCCGTGACCTCTCGATACATTCCCCCTTTTACACACACTCACACCGCTGCGCCCTTGGGTCTTTTTCGTTAAAGACTCAAGGGCTTAGATATTTAAGGTTTTGTTGGCTTTTAAAGCTTATATAGCTGCCAACACTTATTACGAGCTTATTTAAGCCAATTTTGCTTCTTATTTTTCGTAGATTTATATAGATGTAAAAGTATGTTTAGTAAATTTTTCAGACTCTTTCGAAGTCATTAATATTTTTTATAATGTTAAATATTGTTAAAAGTTTAAAAATTCATAATAAATCAAAAAATTATCAAAAAAAATATTTTGCCTTTTTAGAAAATTTACTTTTTTCATATAGTATAGTAGGAAAAATACAAAATTTTCGTAGTTCATTTTACACTTTTCTTTTTAAGAAACGAGTCCGGTACATTATTGTGTATGACTCGTTTTGGGTCAAACGAACTCCGTTTTCGGTCTAGTCTTTTTCCATTCTTCGTTATTTGTCCCTAGAGTAGTTTAGAAGTGAAAAATTTTCTTCGTAGTTTATTTTTTAAAGATAGTAGGTTTCCCCCTTTGTTCGGGATTCGTGCTCTCGTTTTCTAGTTTAATTTCGTAATTTCTAGGTTTTTCTTAAACGTTTTAGTTTGTTATTATCTAATTTGACTTTTTCAATCTCTCAAATCAATTCCTTCATTCAAACTCAAATCTTCGATTTTACCGATCTTCCAGTCCAGCCTCGTTGGGGATAAACAACCCGGGAACACTCTATACTACTTCTTGGTTTCATTGATTCTGCTTTTAGACTATTCTTACTATATATTTTATATTATATTATATTATATATATTTGAAGGTGTAGTTTGGACGGTTCATGCACCAAGATCTGTTGCAGATGCTCAAATACAAGATGAAGATAGGTTACAAGGTCAGACTCATGAAGATAGTAGTCTTAAGGATAATGGTACTGCTGATCAACAAGTTAGTACTGCCAGCTCAGAAGTTAATACTGGTAGTAGAGATGTTAATACTGCCAGCCCAGAAGTTAATACTGGTAGTAGAGATGTTAGTACTGCTGTCCTTGAAGTTAATACTGCTACCCCTGAAGACTTGGTAGGTCCTAATCATGCATCTGAAGACACATAAGTGGAGTTCCAAGGAATTGAATTGGGGAACATTCTACAATCTTATGCAGTACCTACCACTCCTCACATAAGAATTCACAAAGATCACCCAATTGAGCATATGATTGGTGATGTGCAGTCATCTGTTCAGACAAGAAGGATGAAAGCTTCTTACTCTGAAAAAGGATTTCTTAGTGCTATATATGAAGGGAAGACTCACCAGGATCTTCATACATGTCTTTTTGTTTGTTTCCTCTCCCAGGAAGAACCAAAAAGAGTTTCTCAAGCTCTTAGAGATCCAGCATGGGTAGAAGCAATGCAGGAGGAACTTCTTTAGTTCAAACTGCAAAAGGTCTGGATTCTTGTGGATTTACCTAAAGGTCATAGAGCAATTGGTACAAAGTGGGTATACAGAAACAAGAAAGATGAAAGGGGGATTGTCATCAGAAACAAAGCAAGACTTGTTGCTCAAGGACATACTCAAGAAGAGGGCATAGACTATGATGAAGTCTTTGCTCCTGTGGCTAGAATTGAGGCCATCAGACTGTTCCTAGCTTATGCTTCTTATATGGGTTTTATGGTCTACCAAATGGATGTAAAAAGTGCCTTCCTGTATGGTCAGATTGAAGAGGAGGTATATGTATGTCAACCTCCAGGTTTTGAAGATCCTGACCATCCTGATAAAGTCTATAAGGTAGTGAAAGCATTATATGGCCTGCATCAAGCACCCAGAGCTTGGTATGACACTTTGGCAAATTATCTCTTGTGCAATGGTTTTGAAAGAGGAAAGATTGACCAAACATTATTCATCAAGAGACATAAGGGACATATCTTGCTTGTTCAAATCTATGTGGATGACATTATCTTTGGATCTACAAAGAAGGAATTATGTGATGAGTTTGAGAAGCTTATGAAGGATAAGTTTCAAATGAGTTCTATGGGAGAACTCACCTTCTTTTTAGGATTACAGGTCCAACAGAAAAAGAAAGGAATTTTTATCAGTCAAGATAAATATGTCCATGAGATTTTGAGAAAGTTCAACTACTCAGATGTGAAGTCTGCCTCTACTCCAACAGATTTGGAAAAGCCTTTGGTTCAAGATGGAGATGCTGCTGATGTTGATGAACATCTTTATAGATCTATGATAGGCTCTTTGATGTACCTTACAACATCTAGGCCAGATATCATGTTTGTAGTGTGTGCATGTGCAAGGTTTCAGGTTTCTCCAAAGTCTTCCCATCTCTTAGCTGTTAAGAGAATCTTTAGATACCTTAAAGGAAAACCATCATTAGGACTTTGGTATTCTAAGGATTCTCCATTGGAATTAGTTGCTTACACTGATAGTGAATATGCTAGAGCTACACAAGATAGGATGTCAACAACTAGAGGTTGTCAGTTTTTGGGAACTAGACTGATCTCTTGGCAATGCAAGAAATAAACTGTAGTTGCCACTTCTACAACTGAGGCTGAATATGTGGTTGCTGCAAGTTGCTGTGGATCCAAAACCAACTGCTGGACTATGGGTACAATTTTATGAATACTGTTATTTATATTGACAATAATAGTACTATCTGCATAATAGAAAATCCTGTTCAACATTCTAAAACAAAACATATAGAGATTAGGCATCATTTTATAAGAGACTGCAATGCTAAAAAGTTGATTCAAATGGTTAAGATTGACACTGAACATAATGTAGCAGATCTTCTTACAAAAGGTTTTGATGCTGGTAGATTTCAGTACTTGGTCTCAAGTATTGGAATGCTAAATCCCTAATGCCTATATCTCTTGTTTGTTTTTGTAAAGTTTGTTAAATGTTAGTACTGTTAAGTCTTTGTAAATTAATACTGCTAGTTATAATTAGTACTGCTAGTTATAGTTAAAACTATTTGTCAAAACTGTTACTTATAGTTAGTACTGCTAGTTATTTTTGTGTCTCATTATTAATCCTGTTAGTACCATTTAATACTGCTAAACAAGAAAAATGGTTAGATTATGTTTTTCTTGGTGTTGAGCTAACTCTGAAGCTAACTCTTTAAGGATAAGCCAATGATTAGTGTGAAATTGGTTACCATGGTTCATTATTTGAGGGAGGAATGTTGTTTTGTTCTTCAAGTGTAGGTTTACACCCACACAACCAATGACATCCAGTTAGCCATGGTTCTCATAGACAACAAAGAATGACTAGTCCAGAGCAAACGGCTACTGGGTAAAGACTCTCAATAATCGTTGATAGTTGATAGTTTAAACTCTAAAACTATATGGTTTAGGTCAATGCTCCATGTTTTTACAATGAAGCAGTGCTAGGCCAAACACACGGCTATATAGTAAGATGACTATTCAAGTAGTCCATTTAATGGCTGAGTTTGCCAAAGAACTATACTTTGTGTTCATTGTGACCAAAAAGAATAGGAGAGAATTTGGTAGCTTCTAAAACAAGAAAGAAGAGGATGTGTGAAAAACAGACAGAGTGCAAAGTGAGTTAAAAGAGATTGAGATATTCAATGTGACTTAAAAACAAAAAGAGGAGGATTGTGTAAGATGAAATTTTTGAGTAATCAAAACTTTGGAGTTTGGTGTACTGCATTTGTGTTGGCGAAGTTAATACTTGCTAGGCTTAATTAAAAGTACTGCTACGAACCAAAATATTAGTACTGCAGGATGACCGTATAGTACAGTTTGGCTCTAAACAGCTTTTTCAATAATTAGATAGAGCCGTTGAGATTTTCCGGCCAAATCCCTATGATATAGGGTTTTACCAATGAGACTTTCGTGATCTTTCTATAAATACATTTGATTTAATCACGATAAACTCAATTTCTTTAAGTCGGTCAAACCATATCTCTACATTTCTCTATTTAAATCTCAATTAACTTTCTCCAGCCTTCATATATTCATCCACGATCATATCCCACTCGATTACTCACACTTTTATTCATGCAAAAGGTGTAATTGATTATGACAAGCACAACATGGTCGCGTTTTTAGAGAAATCTATAGGCAGTGACGGGTTTCATCAAGTCATCGATTTCCTAACTCGAAGTCACATTTGCTATGCACTCACAAAGAAGCCAGATGTTTGTGTCTCATTTATCAGACAATTTATGGAGGACTGCTCGAAGTGTGCTACTGCTTGAAAAAGGAGAATTCCAAGATTAACTGCTACCATTGATGGTCACTTAATGACTATCACTGAAGCATCTTTACGAAGACATCTCAAGTTGGATGATTTAGGATGCTCATTCATATCTAAGTCCCCAACTCGGAATTATTGAGGCAACTGGCACTTATGGGATATCAACGAGAACCTCAGATAAGTTAACTTTTCAAAAGGGTGCTTTTTCACCTCAATGGAGGTTTCTTATCCACCTCTATTCTTCATTGCCTTAGCCCAAAGAAGACTGCTTGGGAGCAGATTAGTATTAACATTTGCAACAGCTGTTATCTAATTAGCCTACCAATAGGAAATTTAATTTTTCTAGGATGATTTTGAGCATATGGTGTCCAACATTTCTAGCCCCCATAAGTTTTTTTGATGTACCCAGGTCAATTTCAAATATGCCTAGATATGCAGAGACATTAGCTTCAACAACACACAAGAATATATCCTGTACCCTCACTTATCACAAAGATTTAATACAGAAAGATGCCTAAAGGGATATTAGGTCAGGAATTGCTCTATTCCCTACTATGCTAGATGTTACTGAACCTTCCACTTCTCCTTCAAGAATCACATCTTTACCTTCACCCTCACCTGAACCTTCACCTTCACACTCACCTGAACCTTCACCTCAACACTCACCTGAACATACCACTGCTGCACCAACACAACCATCTCCAACACAACCAACCCAACCCTCACCTGGAGCAGAACACCATTTTCCTACACCCCATGACTCACCTCTCCATGTTGTTCACTCACATGGAAGTGATGAGGGTAGCTTGAAACTTATTGAATTGACGAATTTGTTACCAGACTTTCAACATGTTGCAGAATTAGCAGGATGACTTGAGGAAGACTAAGAGAAACGCTATAGTTCTGCCATTTACTAAGCTCATTTACTATAGGTCCAAAAAGCTAGATTCTCAAAATCAAGAGACTAGCAAACACGAGAAAAGCTAGGATTGTTTCATGTCATGTATGATGAAGACATTGAAGATGATTCTTGCCAAATAAGGAGAAGTTAATCTGATGCAGAAGTTCAAGAGAAAGCTAGTACTAAAACTGAACCCTTTATTCAAGAAGAGACACTCACTGAAGTCAATCAAGATCCAAGAAAACAGTTGAGAAAGGGAGTGTTGAAAATAGTACAGGCTGGACATATAAAAGGATACTATGCTAGTTAGGAAGTTCAATGTTAGTACATGCGAGGTAAATCATATGTACTACTGGAGAAACAGTTACTTATATATAGAAGTGAGATGCAGAGAAAAGACAAGACATGACATGAAAGCGAAGAATGAGGGAGAGTCCTGAGCCCAATAAAAAGTCTAAAAAGAGCTTGAACAAGAAAGATTAAGTTTTGCAGAAGCCATCAAAACTTGAAGAACAAATGAATAAGAGCAAAGGCACAGAATTTGCAAGAATGAAGAAATAGGGGGCTAACAGTGGATGCAGAGGAAAGACAAAGATCTATGTCTGAGGTTAAGACATTCTTAAGAAGATAGATTGAATGATCCCTTCAGTCATAAGGTATCATACTCCCTAAAGATGAACCAAGACAGTTTGCCCAGCAAGGATAAATATGTCAAATACTTGAAGAATCAGAAACAACAAGATCCTTGACTTCAAGGAATGTCTTACAATAAATTAGCCAATCTATGAAAAGGTTTTGGATTTTTATCAACATATTGAGCCTTTTGGATGTAGACATGGAAATGAAAATAAGAAGTCTCCTGAAACATTGAAGAAGAGTGTGCACACAAAGGAAATGAAAGAAGTTTCTAAAGAATCTGGAGCAAAAAGAAAGAAATCTATTCCTAGAAAAAGCACAAGGAAGAGACAAAAGATGGAGGAAGATGCTGAGAAGGAAGAACTCAAAGGATTTTTAGATATAATACCAAGAGAAGAGGTCCTTAGAGATTCGATCTCTATCTACAAATTTATCCGATTATGGATTGGAAGACATGCATTTTGACCGGAATTTCTTGTATATTAAATCTTATAGAGGAGATGTCAGTACACAAGAAACTACAAGGTTTTGTGAGATAGATGCTTAAAGACTTTTGATAGACAGGATGTAGAGGAAATGTACAGACTAGTCAAGGAAATGTATAGTACTTCAAGACCAGAAGGGTATGATCTGATGCTATTGGGGGTAGAATTAAATCCTTATTTGACCTAATAAGAAGATGAACTATTAAAGATTCAGCATGATATAATGTGAATTAGTTGGAGTTTATATATTTTTTATGGTATTCACATTATTACTGATGCAGAATGGAAATAGCCATACATATGCTGACAGAGAAGAAATACCCACAAAGTCAAGAGATGATTTTCAAGATGTTGAAAAAGAAATTGGAGGTTGATCATGAGAGTTCACAGGCGTTTGAACTTCTAAGGTTTATAAGATCTCAAGTGCAGAAGTAGAAGAAATGTTTGAAAGAATCATCAGCAAAGGAAGAAACTAAAATTGAATTCAAAGAGAACTTATGTTTGAAGGACAATCAACAAGTTTAGGGGAGGATTGTTTAGGAATAAATCTCACAAGAGTTAGATACATGCCAAGAGTATATCTAACCAGTACTAATTGTAGTTAAGTACTAGCATGTACAAACTTAGGTACATGCGTGTTAGTTAATACTGCTAGAAGAAAGAGTTAATACTGCTGATGGTCAAAGCTGCTGACTTGGAGATAAGTATAGCAAGGAGGGGATTAATAAGGGATGTTTGGTAACTAGATCCCTAAAAGAAATGTAGTTATCTTGTAAGTACTCCTGAGTACTATAAAAGGGAGATCCAAGGTTTAGGATATACAAATACTTATACAATACTATTTAGAAAAAAGATTGTGATAGCGTCAAGGTTGTAACCCCATACTACAAAGATACTCGTATTATTATTCTAATAATAATGAAGTCAGTTGTTAATACTTTAATTGTTTCAATGTTTATTTGATTAATACCTGTTCTATTGGATAAACACCTCTAGAGTATCAAAGTGTAGATTCCGCATACACTTTGGTATACATACAAAGTCTCAATCTTTGTTATTTTGGTTTCTTCCAAGGTACCAAAAACTTTACTACGTAAAGAATCAATCAAGGCATGGGATCAACAAAGAAGTGTGTGCAAAAGGGTCAGAGAATAGTTGGAAACAATCTAGTATTTATAGGCAAACCAGAGGAGCGTCAAAGAAAGAATGTTAGCGGAACCCCTGATTTATTAGCCGGTTCCCAATATATTAAGGGAGCGACCAATGAGTTAAGGGACCCTCGCCCCCAAAATAGTGGGGGCAAACCCCCCGAGATGGGGGGGGGGGGCCCCGTCCTACAGTGCGCTTATGTTTTTGTCCTTTTGTGGTGCAATATTTATTTGGTAAAGACTGGATCTGTTTTAAGGGGAAAACCAAATTTTGAATATTTATTCAAATAAAACATGTCTTATAATTCCAAAAATATTTTGTCTACTTTATTTTTGTAAAAAGTTTTTTGTTACATTTGAAAAAATGTAAAGTTAAAGACAAAAACTTATTTCTTTGATCATTCAACAAGTTTAAAGTCTGTTTGTTCATACCTTTAATGATATACGTTGGGCGCAAACTTATATCTCTGTTGAAGCATACTTGAGACGTCAAGAGATGTTGATGCAAGAATGCATTGATGATTTGTGATTACGAGTAACTTGCACACTGTTAAAGTTATTTCTACAAGTTACATGTTTGTCATCACCAAAACACAAAGAAACTGTATAGATTAAATATCGTAATATTTCACTAACAGAGAATCTAAATGGCACTTGTATAGGCCAACAAATATCTCATTTGGATATTTTCCAAAAATCTTAATATGAATGAGCCCTACATTAATTTTGGGTTGATAACTTGAAGTGTTAACTTATATTAGTCAGGGGAATAGACAATAAAATCATCCTTTTGAGAAACCATCAAGGGTTTGCTTTTCGTATATTCGCATCATCATTGACTTAGTGATTGTCAACGGTCCTGCCACATAATAAAATATCTTGGCATATAAACTTACTTGTTTATGACTACGTGTGCTTCAAGTGCACTATGACTTGTAAAGTGAAGATCTAGGTCACAGTTAAATCGACCAGTTAATGACCATATGGTAACACCCTAAAAAAATATGGGGCAGGCGAAAAGGTAACCAGGGGCGTTACTTCTTAATACATAAAATAAGAATAATAGGGAACGACCTCTACAAGAATTCGTTAAAAGATAACCTATGTTGTCTCAATTGAAATAAAAAAGTTCAAAACAAATGGTCCCGAATTTGCCTCAAATGAAAATCATGTTTAAAATACAAACTAGAAAAGTAGGCAAGTTAAGTCCATGAAAAAATAATTGTCTAGAATAAATTTAGGCCCAAGCACTGAAAAGCACCATACCAAGTTTAATGCACCGATAAATACCTCTCAAAAGTGTCGACAATAAAGTAGGTGGGGTTTTTTGTTTTCATAGGCTTAAGTAATGTAAGTACAGGTTAAGACCGCAAATTCAAAGTGTATGACTAAATTAACATATACAATACCACAAAAAGTGAATTACAATTGGCACTAATCTCATGACACCAAAACTACAACAGAGTATAGTATGAAATAAATCAAAATAAAGTACCCATTGTAGGTGTTCAAATCCGCAACACCCAAAGCTGACATGGTAACGTTCGTTATTTCGTTCCTATAAACTAAAGTAAGCGACTACATACCAATAGGGATGTCAATTCCAAATAGATCTATTTATAACACTCACGCTTACACAAAGTAATTAACGGTTCATGATAATTTAGGCATAGTGGATTATCGCTAATTAGGCTAATCCATAATCATTTAAAAAGGTACTTACGTCCAATATAAAAACAAGCAACGTATCTCACCTTATATTTTGTAAAATAGTGATAAACAAGTTAAAGTGGGGCTATAAACTCACCTTAAGTGAAAGTATTGATTTTGGCAAAAATTTAGTAAATTGACGTCACAACAAGTCCTGAAATCAACACTTAATATGATAGAAACTAATTTAACAATCTAAACACCCAAATCAAACCCCAAAACTTGTTTGATTATAAACTAACCGGTTAAATCTTTTTCTTGTGAAATAGTTGTAATTAAAAAACCTAATCTCCTTGTCTCTTGTTTGAGTACCGTAAGGTATAGAGAGAAAATATTTTTGCTAGTTGGTTTTTATATGTGAGAAATGAGATAGATACTTGCATTATTGTTGGAAGTGTTAAGTGGTAATAGTGTGCCTTAGATAATAGAGTGTAAAGAGTTAGTTGGATATTAGATCTAGTTAATAATGTGCATCAAGATTAGTAAGGTGGATAATAAGCTAAGGGTGGATAATAAGGTGCTTATTTTAGTAGGTATGGTGATGAGGTGTTATCTTATACACTTTTCGGGGTCATTTAACCCCCTAAATCGTGCTTATATTGCAAAATCAAAAAAAAGGGGTTTTGTTTATTATGAAACTTAATCGTTCATTTTCAGGTATTTAGCATTTGGAAAGCATTTGGAGGAAATACACATGAGTTGGTCTCATTTGGAGAAGAAACTGATGAGGATACTACCTACACTAACATCTCTCAAGATTATGTTCTCAGCGGCCTAGAGACGGCCTCACAAGATACACGTGACGCCGTCACGGTTCATCCCATGATGGTGTCACAAGAATTCACACGACGCATCACAAGAATTTACGACGGCGTCAGCTCGCATGACCCAGCCCAAGATCTAGAACATTCTCTTTCATGACGGCGTCACGATTAAAACGCAACGATTTTTCTATATATACAAACCCGAAATTAGGGTTTTAAGTGTGTAACTTTAGAGTAAAAAAGGGAGACGAACCCTAGTTCGTTTGGCATCTTATTAGGATGATTTTAGGGCTTCAAAACCCTATTGTAACTCCTTCAATTCATGTTTTAATCAAATAAGATTATCTTAATCATTCAATATGTCTTGTTATTTGATTATTTGTTATTTTTGCTTTATCTTTAACATGCTTGGCTAAACTCCCTGTTATGTTCATTCATGATTGTATGAAATCTAGAATGTAGATCTTAGTGGTGTTGCTTCTTGTGATGAATATGCATTTTAGGCTTTAGAAAACCAGCTTTTGTCTGTATCGCTGTTGATATGTCTAGGGAAACATGATTGTGTAGAAAGGATACCATCGGGTAACAGTCTTCATACTACCTTGCCCCTTATATGGTTGATCCACTTTTAATATATTTCAAATGCATTTAATGTACTCTTAGGGGCCTTGTAATAGTCTTCATATTACCTTACTTGTGCGTTGCCCTAACGGAATATTAAATAGACGGCAGGTTCGTGTAATCTGTTCATGACTTAGGAAATAATTACATAGATCATCACAAGTGTGACAAAGCAACAACACTAGGAGAAGCAATCTAGGGAGTAATACATGATTAAATAAATACAATCTTTTTATTATATTGTTATCACCATTAGCGTAGTTTATCATTTAGTTTAATAGCCAAAACCAACCAAACCTCTCAAACAATAGATTTACCTGCTTTAATATAAATATAAAAACTCAAAAATAATCTTCTCTCAACCCCTAGAGTTTTTTTAGATCGTGATCAAGCCTTCCCAACCTATTCCCTTAGAGAACGATAACAACCCCCGAGTCTTGCCTATACTACTACAACGGTTAGGTACTCTGCCTAGGGAGTTGTAAAACTTCTTGTAGAAGTCCCTTACGACAACCGTATCAGTTACTTAGAGTCTTATTTATAAAGATATTATTCAATAAAGTATGTATTTGTAGGATCCATTTGCTTAATGGATCTTAACCTTTAGCTTGTAAAGGGTTTGTTGCCTTAGATAAATCTAAAGTAGCAATGATGAAACAATGATTAACCACTATTGATTATGTGGAATTTAATCAACAATGTAAAGAAGAATATAACCCACCGACCACCCTCCATCCACCCACTTCCCCCCCCCCCCACTCCCCCCCCCCCCACCACCACCCCTCCATCAAGTTTTTTATGGCGCGTGCATAGGGAATAGTTAGGTTTTGATCATAGTTTAGCTTAGTTCTACTTGCTTGAATCCTTTCAAGTGAGAATTTAATTTCCGCATATCAGCTTTCTTGTAGTCTATCTTTTCTTTGTGTGATTATTCGTAATTTCCATGACTATTCCACTCTTCATTATGGAGAATGTGAATCCATCTTCCTTCTACCTCTAATAGGAGTTTCTTGATTCTAATGAAAAGAAAGAAATTGAGTCATGGATTGAGATAATTTATGATCTGTAGACTCATTAGACGGGTCAGATGAAATAGAATACTTTGATACCTTCCCCACCTTGGAGGAATTAGAATATCATGAGTGGCTCTTAAAATACCTCAGCAAGACAACTGGTAAAGCAAAGATAAGAACCAGAAACTTAAAAAACATTATCTGTTGCATGATCGGTCACTTCCTTAAAAGACAAACTTACATCGATCTAGAATCACCAATTAATGTTATGTCTAAACAACATTACAGACAGATCATGAATAAAGGGCTACAGTCAAGACAGAAACCATCCAACCCTAGTAAGAACAACAACTTTATAGGAAGAGTCAGGGGTTTAAAAGTTTTCATAGGAAACTTCACATACGAATGTAATTTCATGATTTTAGTGGATACCACTAGCGTCATAAATCACCACCTAGGAGAAGTAGTCTTTGTAAAACCATTTGCAAGAAAAACTGGTCTTGTTTATGATCAGGAAGAGGGAACGGTTACTTTCGAAAACGATAACGAGTAAATCACATTTAAGACACTCAATAAGATGGAAGCGTTTAACCATATGGACTCTAAGGATGTAAATACCAATTCCATACCACCCTTTGTCCTTGAGAATAACGATGACCGTAGGAAAACCTATTACTCGAATAGTCTAACTTTAGGACCCGGGTACAGAGAAGATGAAAGTATAACAAGGAAATTCGACACCTAATGAAATTGGAAAGAGAGGCCAAGAGACACAAAGGAGAAGTCACATAAGGACGTGTGACTTCGATTCTAGCTACAAGACTCGTAAATAAAGAAAAGCGCTTTCTGGAGTGACCTAATTATTTTACATTATCCCGCATAATAGGTGTATCTTGTGTTTAATTCTTTATTGTTTGTTTTATTATGTTTGAATCACTTTGTAATCATGCTTTGTTTTGTTTATAACTTCGTCTTATTTGCAATCAAAGGTATTTTGCAACAAAATAAGTGTAGGGGAAATATCCGGTTTTTAGAACCAAATTCAAACATTTAAAATGAATTGTTTAGATTAATCCGCGTCAGTTTCGAGTCATATGATTGAATTATTAATTCTTAAGTTGTTATGCAGCATTTTGTACAGGAAAATAACTTATAAGAATGAGTGCAGGAAATTTTTCATCAAAAAAAAATGAAGTTCTTTCACAGAGTGTGGAGACGGCGTCACGATTTATACGCGACGCCGTCACCGCGACACTTGTGACAGGGTCAAGATATTTCAGACGCGACAATCCGCCATTACTAGAAAACTTGAAATTTTAAGTATTTTTGAAAATAAAACTTGTACAACACTTAAGAAAGTTGTAATTCTTTTATAAACCTGCAAAACCATGAGTTTAACAATTCTATCATCCTATCTTTACTGCTTTATAGAGTCAACCCTAATTTCACACTGTATATTATTATATCGCATATTTTATGCTTGGTGTAGTTGTCTTTGTCTTTGATTACAGGTTATATTTGATGAGAAGAAGCTTGAAAGTTCTTAGGAAGTTTCATTGTCTGATTCTTAGAGGATGATTTAACCAGTTATCGCATGTTTCTTCTCCATTATTGAGCAAACCAGGGGAGTACTAGTTTCTTTTCCTTGTTTTCTTTTCTCTTAATTCGTTCTTACGGGTACTTCTATAGAACATTAGGGACAATGTTCAACTTAAGTGTAGGGGGAAAATAAGCCTTAGAAACTATTCTTTCATTTGCCATTTGTTTTGTCCTTGAAATGATGGGTAATATATCGAAACATAGCATAAAAAGGTAATTTTGACCAAAATTTAAAACTTTATGACACGTACCGAAGAAAACCGAGTATTAATAGCGTCTCATGGATAGGAATGTATATGACTAGCATAAAAACTCTTAGAATTCCACCCCCAAAAATGTGAGGTTCGCCTTTAGATCTATAGGAATTCGGGTAATCTATTATTGATACCACCCAAAGGGGGAAAAAAAAAATATTTTTAGAACCTTTAGGCTTTCTCGAGTTAAGGGAGTGCGCAATCATGTTTATCTAATTCGACATTACAGATATGTTATATGTGGTTTTTCGCCGTTTCTGGAGTGCATTGAGATCGTATCACTTATATAGTTGTACCGAAGTATATTAAATTCTAGAACTTATTTTTGTGATGCATTCCGAGACCGCATAGTAAGTATTCAGATTTGCTTATAAAGGCACAGGATTACCCCATGTTTATTAAACCTGTAATAGTTATGATGGTCACAACGATCATTAACATCCCGACACCCTTGTCAGGCACTCATTTTAGTGCAGATACCCTAGTACAACCCTCCGAGCCTAACATTTTTTCACGTTCTCGTAAATTTCCTGGTTAAGACATACTATTAATGACGACATTGTCCACCCTTAAACCAATCATAACACCCAAAGCACCTTAGCCTACCTGTGTATGTACTTCACTCGGGTTCGGTTCAATTCGGGTCGGTTCAACTTAGGTCGGGTCCATTCGGGTTCGGGTCAACCCGAATATGTGTAAAATGTCTCCTTATTATTCTATTTGAGCAACAACGGGAACTTTTTTATTAGTGATTGGAGTCATAAATGTCTCCTTATTATTCTATTTGAGCAACAACGAGAACTTTCTTGGCGAGGTGTTTAAAAGTGAATGTGAATGTGGTCAGGTTCCTCATTGCATCGATTAACTTGTGTAGTACGGAAAAAAAAAAAAAACTTGTGTAGTTCAAATATTTTTAAAGGTAACTCCACAAGCCAATCCAACTTATTGTAAATAAATAAGATCGCCTATGAATAGGCACATGAACAAGCATAGACAAAAGTTCACCATAATTGTTGGATCTCATCCAACGGATTCCACCAAATCATAAATGAATCACTTTAAATAGAGATGCATCTCATGAGAAGAAACCAAGTTTCTTTTCTTCATTTTCACACACTAAACCGTAACCTATGTGATTGTGACGAATTTATCGAATTTTAGGTGTACTTCTTTGTAACTATCAATTTTTACATAGTCATGTGCTATAGAAAACTAAACCCGTATATAATAAAATGAACAAAAAGTAATACTATTATTAGCAAGTGATTCTTGTTCAATCTCAGTCTAGGCAACA
Source organism: Tanacetum coccineum (assembly GCA_026074375.1). NCBI lineage: Eukaryota > Viridiplantae > Streptophyta > Magnoliopsida > Asterales > Asteraceae > Tanacetum > Tanacetum coccineum. Next base: position 43,805 of record BQNB010011741.1, on the reverse strand, counting down.
ACTGTTAAGACAATGCTGTTAAGACAATTAGTGTTATGTATCGTTATTGTACTATGCCATGTGTGGAGATGGCATACATGCATGCATAGTGCGACAAACATTATGCCCACCCTCGTATCTCTTACAAAGATTCCTTTGTACTATAAGGCAAGGTTATGTTAACATATGTCATTCTTGTCATCCACGTGTGTGATGATGTGTCATTTTATACACTTTTTTCGGGGTCATTTATCCTTCTAAATCGTGCATTTATGCCTAAAATAGGTACTTAATCGTTCCTTTTTAGGTATTTAGCATTTGAAAGACATTTGAAGAAAATACACGTGACTTGGGCTCATTTGCAGAAGAAACGGACAAGATTACGAACCAACACCAAGATTCTTCAAGATTTAAAGTCTCAGAGCCTGGAGGAAATACACGATGCCGTCACACTTCATCTAGTGACGGCGTCACAACATCTCTTGACGGCGTCAGCCCGCACCGACTCAACTCGGATCTAGAAGATTTTACTTTATGACGGCGTCACGATTAAAACGCGACGCCATCACAACGATATTCTTATAAATATAGACCCGAAATTAGGGTTTTATGTGTGTAACTTTAGAGTAAAAAGGATGACGAACTCTAGTTCGTTTGGCAGCTTATTAGAACGATTTTAGGGCTACAAAACCCTATTATACCTCCTTCAATTCATGTTTTAATCAAGTAAGACTATCTTAATCATTCAATATGTCTTGTTGTTTGATTCTTTATTGTTCTTGCTTTATCTTTAACATGCTTGGCTAAACCCCTTATTGTATTCATTTATGATTGTATGAAACCTAGAATGTAGATCTTAGTGGTGTTGCTTATTGTGATGAATATGCATGTTAGGCTTTAGAAAACCAGCTTTTGTCTGTATCACTGTTGATATGTCTAGGGAAACATGATTGTGTAGAAAGGATACCATCGGGTAACAGTCTTCATACTACCTTTCCCCTTATATGGTTGATCCACTTTTAATATATTTCAAATGCATTTAATATACTCTTGGGGGCCGGGTAATAGTCTTCATACTACCTTACTTTGTGTTTTGCCTCAACGGAATATTAAATAGACGGCGGGTTCGTGTAATCTGTTCATGACTTAGGAAATAATTACATAGATCATCACAAGTGTGACAAAGCAACAACACTAGGAGAAGCAATCTAGGGAGTAATACATGATTAAATGAATACAATCTTTTTATTATATTGTTATCACCATTAGCGTAGTTTATTATTTAGTTTAATAGCTAAAACCAACCAAACCTCTCAAACATATGATTTTAATTGCTTTCATTAAATATAAAAACACATAAAATAATCTTCTCTCAACCCTTAGAATTCTGTTAGACCGTGATCAAGCCTTCCCAACATATTCCCTTAGAGAACGATAACAACCCCCCGAGTCTTTCATATACTACTACTACAACGGTTAAGTACTCTGCCTAGGGAGTTGTAAAACTTCTTGTAGAAGTCCCTTACGACAACCGCAACAAGTTTTTGGCGCCATTTCCGAGGAGAATAGTTAGGTTTCGATCATTGTTTAACTTAGTTCTACTCGCTTGAATCCTTTCAAGTGAGATTTTAATTCCGTATATTAGCTTTCTTGTAGTCTATCTTTTTCTTTGTGCCCTTTGTTCGTAACATTTGTAAATTTGTAAATTATAATGAATAGGTATGGTTATTCTAGCGTAGGTAGGTTTGATGTATTCTTCCGTGATCAACTCTTGGTGTTCCAACAACATCAAGATGAGTCTCTCAACGATTCGTGGACTCGTTTCAAAGACGTAATCCGAAAGTCCCGAATCATGGCCTTAGTATATGTACCCTAATTGAAATCTTTCTTAAACATCTCGACTCGTTATCCCGCCATATCATCAATTTCACAGCAGAAAGGGACCTTAGGAAGTTTAGTGATATAGGAGCATGGTATGCCATAGAGGATTGTGTCCAATATGATAAAAAAAATGTAGCAACCCAACAAGCGCTATTTCTGATGAAACAATAGGAAATCCAAATGCTCAAATATTTAGGGATGATATGGTTAGGGTACATGTACCTAGGTGCATGGCATGGTTAGATTATGATGAGCATGTAGATAGCCTAAGTATGATGGATAATGAGGTAGGAGTTACAATCCCTGAGGGTACCACACAAACCCTACCGTCATTTGAGGAATACACACCGCCCGTGACTTACCCGAAAGAAGTAGAAAAGACTTTAGGAACCCCGATAGAGGTAGAACTTTTAAACGAAACAAAACTAGATGAAGTAGGCTTGAATTTTTATCATAACACTCCTTTTAGTTCTAAGGAAGTTCTTAGTTTTAATGGACCGGAGCCTCAACCTTTACTCAATAGTCCATCCTTAGATGTAAGTCTAGGAGACGTAATAGGCCCCAAACCACCCATGAAACCACATAGTTCGGATAGTTCTAGGATGAAGGTAGTAGATTATTTAACAACTCAAACACCGCCTTCACCTCACGTGGTAAATTCCTATCCTAAAGGTGTGTATAGTTATTGTAACCCAGGTATAGATGACCCTAAGAGACATTATGGATTTAAACCAAGTTTATTAGGAAAAAGTGTATCCCTAGGTGTTGATATTTCAAATTGGGATATGTTTGATGATGATTGGGGATTAGAATCTAAGGAAGTTTCTCCTATAGGAGAAGAACTTAGTTTATTTGATAGGCCAAATGAAGTAGAGAGAGGTAGAATTCTAGAAGCGCACCATTTAGAGTCTATTCTTTAACAACAAATTTTTCAACGTATGGCTCCTTCTCATCATGATGGTATGTACCGTTACTATCACCCACACTTTAACTCAAGTGTAGGGGAACCCTTCCTTTATCTGTTAAATAAGGGTAGAGTCAGGCTCGTGACTCGAACAAAAACAAGCGCTTTTTGAGAGGCACCCCAATATTTACTTTTCCCGCATATTATGAGTGTCTTGTGTGTTTTAATTCTTTATTGTTTATTTTATTATGTTTGAATTATTTTGTAATCATGCTTTGTTTGTTTGTAACCTCGTCTTATTTGCAATCAAAGGTATTTTGCAACAAAATAAGTGTAGGGGAAATATCCGGTTTTTTAGAACCAAATTCAAACATTTAAAATGAATTGTTTAGATTAATTCGTGTCAGTTTCGAGTCATATGATTGAATTGTTAATTCTCAGGTTGTCATGCAGCATTTTGTACAGAAAAATAACTTGTAAGAATGAGTGCAGGAATTTTTTTATAAAAAACGAAAAATGAGTTTCCACAGAGTGTGGAGATGGCGTCACGATTTACACGCGACGCCGTCACCGCGACACTTGTGACGGGGTCAGGATATCCCTGACGGCGTCAAACGCCCATTTACAAGAAAACTCAAAATTTTTAAGTATTTTTGAAAATAAAACTTGTACAACACTTAAGAAAGTTGTAATTCTTTTATAAACCTGCAAAACCATGAGTTTAACAATTCTCTCATCCTATCTTTACTGCTTTATAGAGTCAACCCTAATTTCACACTGTATATTATTATATCGCACATTTTATGCTTTGTGTAGTTGTCTTTGATTACAGGTTATATTTGATGAGAAAAAGCTTGGAAGTTCTTAGGAAATTTCATTGTATGATTCTTAGAGGACGATTTAACTAGTTATCGCATGTTTCTTCTCCATTATTGAGCAAACCAGGAAGTACTAGTTTCTTTTACTTGTTTTCTTTTCCCTTTAATTCGTTTTTACGGGTACTTCTATAAAACATTGGGGACAATGTTCAACTTAAGTGTAGGGGAAATAAGCCTTAGAAATTTTTCTTTCATTTGCCATTTGCTTTGTCTTTAAAATGATAGGTAATATATCGAAACATAGCATAAAAAGGTAATTTTGACCAAAATTTAAATTTTTTTATGACACATACCAATGAAAACCGAGTATTAATAGCGTCTCATGGATAGGAATGTATATGACTAGCACAAAAACCCTCAGAATTCCACCTAAAAATGTGAGGTTCGCCTTTAGATCTATAGGAATTTGGATATCTATTATTGATACCCAAGATTGTTTATACCTTTAGCTTTCTCGAGTTAAGGAGTGAGCACTCATGTGTGTCTATTCCGTCGTTACGGATGTGTATATGTGGTTTTGTCGCCTTTTCTGGAGCATTGAGATCGGTATTAAATTATATAAGTGTACCGATAGTATATTAAATTCTAGAACTTGTTTTTATGATGCATTCCCAGACCGCATAGTGAGTATTAGGATTTGATAGATAAGAGGCACTAAGATTAACCCATGTTTTAAACCTATAATTGTTATGATGGTCACACCGATCATATAACTATCCCACACCCTTGCCATGCACTCATTTTTAGTGCAGGATACCCCTAGTACAACCCTCCGAGCCTATCTTTTTTCACGGTTCTTGTAATTTTTTAGTGGATTCCAGATTATTAATGAAGAGCATTGTCAACCCTTAAACCAATCGTTACACCCAAATCGCCTTAGCCTACCTTGTATGTACTCGCTTTTAGTACATTATTGTTTTGACCCAAGTTAATTATTGAGTACACGGTTGCTAAGTCCTTATCTTTGTAAATACAGTTTTGGGACGATTGGGATTTATAGTAGTATTTATTTTGCGAATGAATAGGGAAGAAAAGTTAAATCAATACCCCCATAAGTTTGTTAGATGATCTCCATGTTATTTTGATCCACCTCAAATCGGGTCATTAGTTAGATTGCAAATAACCAAGTATGTAAAAGTTCAAGTGTAGGGGTGTATCTTAAAACCCCCATGATGTACTATATGTTTAAGCAATGGCAGGGCAAAATTGTACGAAAAACAATTGTATATAAAAAAATTAAAAAAATGTACGGACTGCCATTTGCTTATGTTTATGTTTATATTAGAGTCAAGAAAAGAAAAAGAAACAGATTGATGTAGAGTTGTATAGAGTTTGTATATCTTTGTCCGAGTCTTGGCTTAACAACCAAACCAACGTGTATTCGTATAAATAATTAGCTAACCCTTCCACTCTAAATTTACCCAAAGTCACCCAAATGTATCATATCCATTTCCGTTTCCAATATATGTTATCTTACACCTACACCCCACAACCCTTTAAAACACCTCTTAGACAGTAATGAATAATGCTTGCGCCTAGCGGTAGAGGTTTGATCCTTTACCAAGTCTATGGTAATTTATATGCTACGACAGGTAATGAGTGTTGATTTTCTGTTTCCCCACTATGTTATAATTTATTATACAACCGAGTGAAAGAGAGAATCTCAAACACTTATGTAAGGTGCTAGTATATACTTTTCGTGCTATTATTACGAGGTCTGGAAGGTTGTGTTGTAATATACTTATAAAGAGTAGGTTAAATAACCCTAATATTGCTATTGTCTAGGTAGAAAAGCCCATTTTTTTGAGGACAAGCAAATCCCAGGTGTAGGGGTATTTGATGAGGTGTCATTTTATACACTTTTTCGGGGTCATTTAACCCTCTAAATCATGCATTTATGCCCAAAATAGGTACTTAATAGTTCCTTTTCAGGTATTTAGCATTTGGAAGGCATTTGGAGGAAATACACGTGACTTGGGCTCATTTGGAGAAGAAACGAACAAGACTACGAACCAACACCAAGACTCTTCAAGATTTAAAGTCTCAGCGGCTGGAGACGACGTCACCATTTATACACGACACCGTCATACTTCATCTAGTGATGGCGTCACAACATTTCTTGACGGCGTCAGCCCGCACCGACTCAACTCGGATCTAGAAGATTCTACTTTATGACGGCGTCACGATTAAAACGCGATGCCGTCACAACGATATTCTTATAAATATAGACCCGAAATTAGGGTTTTAGATGTGTAACTTTAGAGTAAAAAAGAGGGACGAACCCTAGTTCGTTTGGCAGCTTATTAGAACAATTTTAGGGCTTCAAAACCCTATTGTCCCTCCTTCAATTCATGTTTTAATCAAGTAAGACTATCTTAATCATTTAATATGTCTTGTTGTTTGATTCTTTATTGTTCTTGCTTTATCTTTAACATGCTTGGCTAAACTCCTTATTGTATTCATTTATGATTATATGAAACCTAGAATGTAGATCTTAGTGGTGTTGCTTCTTGTGATGAATATGCATGTCAGGCTTTAGAAAACTAGCTTTTGTCTGTATCGTTGTTGATATGTCTAGGGAAACATGATTATGTAGAAAGGATACTATCGGGTAACAGTATTTATACTACCTTGCCCCTTATATGGTTGATCCACTTTTAATATATTTCAAATGCATTTAATATACTCTTGGGGGTCGGGTAATAGTCTTCATACTACCTTACTTTGTGTTTTGCCTCAACAGAATATTAAATAGACGGCGGGTTCGTGTAATCTGTTCATGACTTAGGAAATAATTACATAAATCATCACAAGTGTGACAAAGCAACAACACTAGGAGAAGCAATCTAAGGAGTAATACATGATTAAATGAATACAATTTTTTTATTATATTGTTATCACCATTAGTGTAGTTTATTATTTAGTTTAATAGCTAAAACCAACCAAACCACTCAAACATATGATTTTACTGCTTTCTTATAAATATATAAATACAAAAATAATCTTCTCTCAACCCTTAGAATTCTGTTAGACCGTGATCAAGCCTTCCCAACCTATTCCCCTAGAGAACGATAACAACCACCGAGTCTTGCCTATACTACTACTACAACGGTTAGGTACTCTGCCTAGGGAGTTGTAAAACTTCTTGTGGAAGTCCCTTACGAAAACCGCATCATATATTTGATAAGGAGAAGCCCGAAAGTTCTTTGGATTTTTACATGGACGATTCTTGGATGACAATTTAGCCGTTTATCTTGTTTCTTCTCTAATATTAAGCAAAACCAGGGGAGTACTAGTTTTTTTTTGCTTTTTTTTATTTTCCCTTTATTCGTTTTTCGGGTGCTTGTAGAACATTGGAGACAATCTTCGAAATAAGTGTAAGGGGAATAAGGCCTTAGAAACTATTTCTAAAGTTGCATTTGCTTTGTCCTTAAAAAGACGAGTAATATACTGAAACGTAAAGTAGATGGTAATTTTGATCAAAACTTAAATTTTTTTATGGCACATACCGATGAAAACTTGGTATTAATAACGTCTCATGGATATGAGTTATATGACTAGCACAAAAACTCTACCACTCAAAAAAAATTCCACCCCAAAAATATGAGGTTCGTCCCTAGATCTTTAGGAATTAAAGCACCCATCTTTGGTACTTAGATAATTTTAATCTTTAGCTTGCTCGAGTTAAGGAATGAGCAATCACATGTGTCTCATTCATGGATTTGATCGAGCATGTGTGGTTTTGTTGCTTTTTCTAGAGCATTGGTATCAATTAGAATTATATGAGAGTGTACCAGTAGTATATGAAATTCTAGAACTTGCTTTAGTGATGCATCCTGAGACTGCTAGTGAGATCGCATTCTTGTAATTAGGATTTACTAAGTGATAAGAGGCATTAGGATAAACCCTTGTTTTAGCCTGTATTTTGTATAGTTATGATGGTCACCTCGATCATGTAACTACCCCACACCCTTACTATGCACTCATTTTTAGTGCAAGACACCCCTAGTACACCTCTCTGAACCCATCCTTTTCACGGTTCTCGTAATTTTCTGGTAGATTTCAGATTATTAATGAAGAGCATTGTTTACACCTCACCAAAATGTTACACCCAAATCGCCTTAGCCTTCGTGTATGTACTCATTTTTAGTTTATTATTATTCTCACATTTGTTAAACCCCAATTAATTATTTGCTTGAGTACATGGTTGCTAAGTCGAGTCTTTTATTAGTGTATACAGTTTTGGGACGATTGAGATTCATGGTAGTTTTTATTTTTATGAAGAAATGGGGAAGAAGTCAAATTATTACCTCCATATAAGCGTATTATACTCCATGTTTGTTGATCCTTTTAATTTGGGTCATTAGTTAGTTTATGTATTGAGTTTTAAAAACTCAAGTGTAAGGGTGCAATTATAAACCCCAAGTCATGTATTGTTAATGTTTCAATAAATGGCAGGGCAAAAGTGTATGAAAAATATATAAAAAAGAGAAAAAAAATTAAAATTTTTAAAAAAAAAGAAAAAAAATGTGCGGGCTGCCATTTTACTTATGTTTATGTTTATGTTCAAGAAAGAGTCGAGAAAAGAAAAAGAAAGAGTTTGATGTATAGTTTGTATATCTTTGTCCTAATGTGGTCGAGTCTTGGCTTAGCAACGCCTTATACATGTATTTTTGTAAATGATTGACTTGCCACCAATAAATTCCTCAAATAACCCTCAACCGTGTCTCCTTTACCCTACACCTAAACATTACAACCCTTTAAAGACCTCTTTGATAGTAATTCCTAGGTGCTTACGCCAATACGGTAGAGGTTTGATCCTTTATCAAGCTTATGGTAATTTCTATGCTATGACAAGTAATGAGTGTTATTTTCTCGTTTCCCATGTTGTTATAATTCATTATACACCCGAGAGAAAGAGAGAATCCAAACACTTATGTGAGGTGCTAGTATATAATTTCCGTGCTTTTAATTACGAGATCTAATTGGTTGTGCCATGAATTATCTTTATTGATTAAGTTAAATGCCCCCGATATTGCTATTGACTAGGTTGAAAAGCTCCTTTGATTGAGGACAAGAAATCCCAAGTGTAGGGGTATTTGATGAGGTGTCATTTTATACACTTTTTCGGGGTCATTTAACCCTATAAATCATGCAAATATGCCCAAAATACGTGCTTAATCATTTCTTTTTATATGTTTAGCACTTGGATGGCATTTGGAGGAAATACACGTGACTGGACTCAATTTGGGAAGAAACGGGACAAGATTGCAACTTTACTCGAAGACACTCAAGTTTTGGTTTACATCGCCTAGAGACAGCGTTAACATTTCTTGTGACGCCGTCGGAGCACTCAAGGGACGACGTCAAGTTCCTTTATGACGCCATCAAAGTAACCAACTCAGAAGAAGCCGAAAGAAGATTCGCGGGCTAACGACGTCACAAATAACAAGTGACGCCGTCACGACTTTTTTCCTATATATACAAACCCTAGTTTTGTGTTTTAGAGGTGGAATTCGTGGGTAATACTTAGGGAATGATTTGGTGCATTATTGCAGATGTTTTTAGGGTTTTATAACCCTATTGTATCCACAATTACTCTATCTTTTATTGAAGTAAAGTTTTTTTATCCCTTTAATCTTTCGACATGTCTATGTATTGTTTGATTAAATGTTCTTCGCTTTCAATTAACATGTTATGCTAAATTTATTAGTGTTTGCTTATGATTGCATGAAACTTAGTTTATGATTCCTTTTACTATTGCTTCTTGTTGGTGGTATGCACGTTAGGCTATAGAAAACTAGCTTCTTTAATTGATTGCGAAGACGTTTAGGGAAACGTAATTGTGTAGAAAAGATACCTTCACAATAGTCTACATATTACCTTGCCCTAATAAGGTTGATCACCTCTTAATTAGGAAATACTTACACATTACATCGCAAGGGTGACGGACAATATGATTAGGAAGAGCAATCTAAGGAGTAGTGTTGTAACACCCCAAAACCGGGTTTTAAGCTTTTTATTACGAGAATGTCATTAGATAGTTTGACTACGACTTTTATATGTTTGAAAGGCTTCGCGTGATTGGTTAGTCAAACACAATAATCAACTATAAGTATAAACATTATGTAAATGGTTTTAGAAAGATTAATGTGTTACAAGTATAATAGATTAGTACTTGAGGGGCTTAATATGCCAATTGACCAAAGATGGGACTAGCTTAACTTGGAAGATATTCTATAAATTTCTACACATTTCTATATTATTCGATGGTGTTTGTTTGTGTCAGTTTAGAAGAAAAGAAAACGGAGGGAAAAATCAACCCATACTCTTGATGATCTAGTAAAGAAATTGATGTCCTAATTCAAGTATTGAAGCCCTAGTAATCATTATCTAAAGTAAATAATGTTTATTCTTAGTAAATTCAAGTTAGGGTTTATGTGGAATATAATGGGGAATTCGTCAATGATCAAGGTATGATTATTTGATGATGTAGAATGGAAATTGGGCATGTGTAATGGGTTGGATAAATCCTTGTTAAATTATATTGATTTTAATGTGATGATATGTGCTTTTGTTGATTTTAAGTAGAAATCAAGGATTTGATGAAGATGATGTTCTTGATAATACTAGCTTGGATGCGAGGTAAGTAAACCGGTTATAATGTGGTATTATGTTAATTTTATCACTTAATGTTGTTAATGTTTGGAAGACTTGAATTTTATGTGTATAGTTTAAAAATGATAAGAAGCAAGTTTTGGCACAACTAGCTATGGATGAAGCTAAAGTATGTGTTGACTTTGAAGTCATAGAATGGTATGTTATGAAAGGTTATAGTATTTAATAGTGTATTATGCGTTTAAATGAATTCTGGAAGTTCTTATGATTGGTCGATTTTTGGGTAAAAAGGCAAGTCGGGTAAAGTAGTGCATGTCTGAGGGCTTTGACCGACGGCTGGAGGTCCTTGGCCGGCGGCTAAAGGCCTCATAAGGGGTTTAGCCAGCGGTCAGGAACCTCGGCCGGCGGCTAAGTGCATCAGAGAGGGTTTTTCAGTTTTGTCGTTTTTGTAAATAGCGTATAAAATGAACCGTAAGGAGTTAGAAGGCGTGCCACCCGCCGTTTCGAAGTTATTCGAGTATACTTTCAGCTAAAAATACTTTCAAGAAGTGAATGGTAATTGATTTTGGTCAGTTTATAAAAAAATAAAAGAAGGTCATTTCCGGGACATGTGTTTGAGCAAAGTTTTTAATTTTTGATCAAATTTAGAGTCGAGAAAGAGGCGTTTCAAGTGCATGATTAAGTGAGCACGTTTGTTTACCTATACGAGTTTCCCCATTAGAATATATTAAATTAGACATAGATTAGTAGTTAATTAGTTTAAATCAAACCCCTTTCAAAACTGAGATTTTACTTGCTTTCTAAAAAAACATAAAAATACAAAAATACTCTTCTCTCAATCCTTAGACCTTAGTGACATTCGATTTGAGCCTACCCAAACTATTCTCCTAGAGAACGATCAATCCCCCTGTGTCTTGTCTATACCACACTGCAACGATTAGGTACACTACTTAGAGGATTGTAAAACTTTGGTTTGCAATCCACGCACATCATCTATAAACACTTCAGTCACTTTAAAATTACAAATAAGGCTAGTTAGGCGATAAACATCCTCATCATTAGCCAACGCCAACCAACCGACATCCAAATTACTTATAGGTCTCAAGTAATGGTAATACATAGGTTCGTCTAAACCGCCATATCCTAATTTTATGACCATGGCATCCAATTCATGCACATTGAAACATTCTATATCAACATAATCAAACATATCTGTTTTACCTCCTTGATATTCACGGCCCATAAACTTCCTAGAACATCCAACATGATGGACAAGGATTGAAAACTTGGTGGGTGAATAATCTAGAAACAACAATTAAAAATATTTAACTTCATATATTTTTCATAACCAAAATCTTAAATACATGTTTAAATCAGTGATAACATTAGGGAAATCAACTTTCAAGAAAAGTCACAATACATGCGTTCGAGTTCATCATACATTTGATTCTCTGTTTGTTGTACCAAAACTTCTTGTCTTTTCCATGAATGTGGATTCATTTTTAAGTCGGATCATAAAAACTGAGAGATCTTGAGTTTGTAAAGAAACGAGGAAGACAAACTTAGAACATAGAGACAATGATGAATTCTTGGTGAGAGAAAGTGAAAGGACTAGAGATGTAGTTGAGTGGGTTGTATTTAGGCGAGAATAAGCAACTGATGTGATAGAGGGATCAAAGGCATTAACAAGAGAAGATGTAAAACCCATTACACTTGAGGCACGTGACTGTCTGGTTAGTCAAACTAACGATCATTAGCCAAAATGTATCGGGCAAGAAACATTTCGAGACTTTAGGGACTAAAATCGCAAGCATACAGTAAATTGAATCAACAAGTCTTCAGGGACCAACGGTGCCGATCAATTAATTTCTTTTCTCTTAGGGCCCGTTTGGTTCAAGGTTTCTTCAGGATTGTTAAGGAATTGAAATTAGATTTAAATTCTGAATCGTGTTTGGTTGAAAAACTGATGGAATTAAAATGTATTAATTTTCTTAAAATCCATGTACTAAGGAATTAAACATTCCTTATACAAAGCGATGGAATCTTAAAATCCATATACTAAGAAATTAAACATTCCTTCTCACGTCTCTTGTCAATACTTTCGTGCATTATTTTTTTGAAATAATTTAATTTTTATATTTCTTTTTAAATTATTATTTTTTTGTACTTTATTTAAAAAAATTCCGTACTTTATTTTTAAAAGATTTAATACTTTATAACGTAAATTTTTTTTAAAAAGTAAAATTTTTTAAAAAAAGTAAATTTTTACTTGGTAAATTTATAAAAAGTAAATTCTTTTTTAAAATATTAATTTTTTTATAAATGGTAAAAAAAAATTAAAAAAAGTAAATTTTTTTAAAAAAAGTAATTTTTTTTAAAAAAGTAAATTTTTTTTAAGAAGTAAAATTTAAAAAAAAGTATTTTTACTTGGTAAATTTAATACTTTATAAAGTAAAAAAAATTTAAATTTTTTTAAAATAAAGTCTTTTTTAAAATAATGTAAGAATAAAAATTAAAACACTTTTTTAAAATGACACGAATAAAAAATTAAAAAGAAAAAAAAAAGTAAAAAAATTAAAAAAAAATTATTATATGTAAACCAAATAGAAATGAAATTTCAATTTTTTCTCCACGTATTTTGAATTTTGACATTCTAATTCTTATTACCAATCTTTGATAGATTCCAATTCTATAAAAAAACATTCTCCCACTCGCCTTGAAAAAACTTCCAATACAAGTTTGTATAAACTGGTGAAATAGTTAAACCGCCAAAACACATTTCATCTTCTCCCAATTCCAAATCATCGAAACAAAATGCCGATAGCGATGCCAAAAGGATTACCATTTTCAGTAGACACATTTTCCGCATCTTCTTCATCATTAAAACGACATCATTTTCTAACACACGCACACAAAGACCATTCTCAAGGAATCACTTCCCACTCTTGCTTCCCCATTTACGCCACCTCGCTTACCAAATCCATAACTCTTAATTATTACCCAACCGTAATCAAATCATTTCTTTCTTTCTGTTTTTTTATAAAAATTGTCTTTATTGATTTTGTGTTTATTTTTTCAGCTTAGCGAGGCGTTGTTTGTTGATATCGAGATCGGTCAGTCGATTGTTATTGATGATGAATCTGTTGATAGCTTTACTGTTACTGCCTTTGATGCAAATCATTGCCCTGGTTGGTATTACCTTCTCATTTCTACAATACTTAGGCTGTGTTTGGGATTGCGTTTCGGAAACAAGTTATGCATTTGCAAAACTGCTCAACCTGCTTTTTTACTTCCATAAGCTTATTAAACAAATTTATAAGCTCAATTTTTTTGGCCTTAAGATAAAGTGGATAAGCTCATCAGCCCAAAAAATGGCTTATCAATATTTCTATAAGCTCATAAGCCTATCAATTAAGCTTTGACAAACACCGCCTAAAACAAAGATAATCACTTTTTTTTCGGATTATTTGTGTTAGGGAAACAAGATAATTAGATGATCTCTTTTTAAATGCACTCACAAACATCCTCTTATAGTAATTGCTATGTCATCTTAGTCGTGTTTGGGATTGCTTATTTTTTTGCTTTTATGCTTATATTTTTTAAGCACATGCAGTTTTGTGTTATCCAATTGGCCTCTGCTTTATTTGTTTATTTTCCGGTAGAAAAACCATATTTTGATAAGTTGGTAAGGCGAAGAATGATTTGTCTGCTATGATGTTCACAACCTTCAGGCGCAGTCATGTTCTTGTTTGAAGGGACATTTGGTAATATTCTGCACACAGGAGATTGCAGACTTACACCTGAGTGTTTGCAAAAATTACCTGAGAAATATATAGGGACAACTTCAAGGAAACCCAAGTGTCGACTTGATTATGTGTTTTTAGACTGCACATTCGGCGCATTTTCTTCAAAGGTGCCAAGCAAACATGTCGCAGTCCAGCAGGTAATTCTTGATCCTTTTAGTCTTCCGTGTGTTGTGTCTGAATTTTTTTTTTGTGCCTTTTAATATACCTTAAATTGCTTTTATCTCTATAAGTTCAACCATTAAATTGCAAACTTCTTGTATGATATAAGATATGGAGAGGGTATGTTTTGATGTCATGAGGTGAAATAAGTATGTTGACGGTAGATATGGAGTTTGGCTTATGAATGAGTCTTTTTGAGTTATGTTTTATCACTAATGGGTCAAATGGGTAAGATACACAATTAAAACAGAAAACATGTCAGATATGTTAAAATTGCTCAAATATATTTCCAACACATGCAACATTCTGCAATGTTTGTGGGTCAGCCCTACCCATTTTGACTTGGTAACCCACCTCCCTTCCCAACTGGTTTTTCACCTGTATGCGACAATTAAATGTGTTATATCTTAATGTAGGTCATTAATTGCATATGGAAGCATCCGGATGCTCGTGTTGTGTACCTAACATGCGATCTTCTTGGTCAAGAGGAAATACTTGCTAGTGTGTCTCAAACTTTTGGTACGAAAATCTTTATTGACAAAGAAAACAAGCATGAATATTTCCAGTCTTTATCATTGACCATACCTGAAGTAATTTCTCATGACACTTCGTCAAGATTCCATATATTTGATGGATTCCCAAGACTAACCGAAAGAGCAGAAGCAAAATTAGCTGAAGCTCGAGCTAATTGTCAACCCGGGCCTCTTATAATACGTCCTTCAACGCAATGGTATGTTTTCGAGGACGTTTCTTCAGAAGCTGAGAAACAAAAAACTAGCCGGTTCAATGAAGCCATGAGGGATAAATTTGGTATATGGCATGTCTGTTATTCAATGCATTCCTCTAGAGATGAACTTGAGTGGGCCCTACAACTACTCGCACCTAGATGGGTGGTCTCGACCACCCCCGAGTGTAGAGCTATGGAGCTTAGTTATGTGAAAAAGCATTGCTCATATGGTAATTTAGCTCCAGATGACCCTCTGTGGAAACTTCTTGATATTGATCTCATGGCTCCATTTGCCAATGAAGACATACAAAAGGAAGTTTGCATTAGTTCATCGCCATTTCTCGGGTCTGAAATGGAATCATCACAAACATTTGTTACTAAGAAAGAAATCTTGACCATGTCTTCTCAAGTTAATGAGTCAACTGTGACTTTATTTGGGAGAGCAAGGCTTGGGCTTGATAATTCTACATTAATTTATAAAGATTTGGTCAAACCTGTAATTTCATACCACAAAGAAGAAGTTAAAGCCGAGTGGTACAATGAGGTGATTACTGATAAGGATGTATCTGAAAGTCAACATGATGAGTCAAAGTCACAGGAGCTTACGGGAGTAATAGTCAAACACACTTCTGCTTATTCACCAACGAAGGGAGTCAGTGAGAATATGAGGAAGTTATACAGGAGTATGCATGTTCCGGTGCCTGAACCACTGCCATCTTTGGTGGATCTATTAAACAATAGGAAACGTGCCAAAAGATGTTTCTCATGAAATGACTGTTTTTAGTCTGCATATACGCTTTACAGGAAAATAATTAAAGTAACTACAAGTGTTTGCTTGAATTCATGATTTGGCTAATGAATATGTGAGATACATTATCAAGGGTTTGACTAAAAGTCAAGTTACAGAGTGTATAGTAGCATCCGTCCAATTGATTGCTTGTTTCTTGAAGCTGTGAATTTGATTCAGATTCTTTCATAATTGAGCTTATCTGACTGCAAGAAAGTATCAGTAATCACATTATAGGGGATTTATTTAGTTATTACTATAAGTGCTCACAATTAGTGAATTACCTTGATTAGCATGTCTGTTGGAAGCCAAGCTGGTGCAGTTGGGATCCCGATCCATGCAATCTACACCACATGTTAGAGTGTACACTTGTAAATGGTCTTTTATTGCGAGTTTGAGATAAAGCTTGTTCATATGAAGTTTGTTTTTGTATTTCAAGTTTTGTGACATGAATAAAAGAGCAGAAACTAGAAAGTAACGTTATGTGTTGCTTCAAGATTTGTATAATGGAGTTATTATTTTCTAACTTACAAGTGCATACTCTCCTGTTTCGAAGACTCGGATATCCAACACCTCACCGCGGTCTTCATATATGTAGTCCAAACCTTTATAATAAGGAGGATGTCCCACAGATAGATACTGAAACAAAACCAACGATCAGTGGTAATCAATACGAGGTACCGAGTTCTTATCGAACCTTGAGTCAGGAAATTTGATATCTCTGAAAAAATACGGGTTATGACAAGGTGTCAATATTTTAAGGTCGGGCTGGTTAGGCAATGGGTCATAAAGGCTTCAAGTTAAAGTCTGTTTTTTGTAATGGTCATTTGGGTCGGATCATGTCGTGCTGGGTTGCTGTAGACTTTTTTGTCCATTCAAGTTTAGTTATAAGGATTAATGCCATTACAAAAGTAATAAATACAGTAATAATCTAATTATCTGAACAAAAGGGTTTATGAAGTTGTATGCGCGCAAACTCAGTTTTGGAGTTTGGATAAGTTTCAACCTATTCGACCTGTTTTTGTTCGCTAACTTTCTCTTTATTCGACTAACTTGATATAACAAAGCTCGTAACTCAACCCATTTAAAAGCCATACTTATGTGAGTCCAAATTGCTAACTTTACTCATAATCATAGCCCCATCATATGATGTTTGTATATATTATTTTGATGATATAATGCGTTAGTCCCTTATGTTTTCTGCGTTTGTGTTTATCTGAGATAGCTTACTGATATTGACAAGGTCTTGATATTGCTACATGCAACATTATTACGGCATTGTATCACTGGTGAGTTTGATGTTATGTTCAGTGAAATTCAATAGAAGAAAAAAAAAAAACTAATTAGCGACTCACATTGACACTGTTTAGATACTTGTCCTTGTCTACTCTAACAATCTGCCCCTTTTTCACTGCCAACAAAACATAAATATCAATATATTACATGAAAATTTACAAATTCCTTTAAGATTGGGAGTAAAAACAAGAAATACGGACTTGAAAAAACAGGCTTCTTGGGTGGTTTAGAAGCAGGTGCTTCATTAGCAGTAGCCGCAGCAGCAGGTGGTGCATCAGCAGAGTCCGGTGACGCAGCAATGGAGAAACAGAACCTTCCACCATTACCTTTAGCATTGCCATTACCATCACTAGGCGGCATCCATAATTTAGTGGCGGTGATGGTGGTGGTAGTTGGTGGTGGAGTACTTGGTTTTGTGTATGGAAATGAAGAGAAAGATGAAGAGTATGCCATTGCCATTTCTTTGATGTTGCGTCTCCTATTTAATTTGTTTATATATATGTACGTGTAGATAAGAAAAGATTGGCCATCCATGTTCAACTTGGTTAGCAGGGTCTAAATGGTAAGTTTACTTTTAAGAATTCATTTGGGTTAAATATGATTACTGTTATAGTTCACTTGAATAATAAGTGTCAAACTTGAAGAACAAGTGTTCAAAACAAGCAAGATTAACCGCGCGTTGCTGCGGACGTTAATTTTTCGCGCGTTGTTGTTGGGGCATTAATTTTTTATTTTGGTTTATTTTTTCGGTCTCATGTTTAATAGTTTGTTTTTGTTCTTATATAAAATGACAATCGCGTGTTTTTTTTTTGGCCGATGAACAGTAACCGAGCCCATTGGGCCGGGGTACTGTAGTACTGTTCTTCTTTTTTATTTCCTTTAATTTTGTGCGAGTTTATTTTGTCGGTCTCATATTTAATAGTGCGGTTTACTTTTTCAGTATAGTCAATTCGGAAATGTTACCGCGGGTGTTTTTTTATAATTGGACCGACCCAAATTTTTGGGCCTGTTTAAGTCAATTCGAAAATGTTAACGCGGATATTTTTTTATCTGAATGCGTCGGTACTTTAGAAATAATTTTTGCCTCCCTATTTTGTGCCAACAAATTTAAAAAAAAAAAAAAAACTAATTGGGACGGCCCAAAATTTTGGGCCTGTTGAAGTCAATTCGGAAATGTTACCGCGGATATTTTTTTATCTGAATCCGTCGGTAATAATGAACAGTGAAATTGGTGTAAAAACTATGTCGTTTTGATTGTCAAATGTATAAGAGTATAATTATCTATTAATACAAAAACATAAGTTGGTTTAGTGGTAAATGATGATGAAATAAGCCGCAGGCTTGCATGTTCGATTCATAACATTTGGTAAATGGTTCGTATATTGTATGTATAACGAGGATCGGGAGGTCTGCTGCGGTACCGATTGTGTTGGTTGTTGAATGTTCCCAGGGTGAAGATGATCAATGCCTAGCTAATTATCAATATATGGTTACTGGATATCACCTGAAGTCGTGTAATCACTTTTCAAAGAAGATTATTCGACCCTATGCATGGGTTACACGAATACCTCCTTGAGATAAAACCAATTGCTTTTTTTTTTAGGCACAAATCAAAAACCCTTCGCTTCTAAGTGTTTATGTTTTCTGTGTATGTCTCATGCATGTTATGATCTCCTATTTATAGGAGAGATTACTTAAACCCTAGTCAATATTATGAGAAATAAATGAGCCAATTAATCTTAGCCCTATAATTGTAGAAATTAGTGGTTACATGACCAATTTAAACGTAGTCATTAAATGTAGTCAAACTTGCCACTTGAATATGTCAAAGTTGTTACAAGTTAGTTGAATTCATTCCAGCGAGGTCAATCCTTTAGTGTCCTGAACACTCAGCTAGCTCATTGAAAAGCACACAAGCTGAAGCGTTCACACTGATAAGACTCACTGATGAGATAACCCACTGAGGATACATCCCCTGATGGATTACTCCATGATGGTGTCCTTCAGCTTACTCCTCAGGGAGTACAAAGCTGACTGATAGTCTAGAGTTGCACTCACTAAAGAGTGAACTCATTGAACTTCATTAGCGACTTGAATTCTACTTTACCACTATCAGAGTCAGGGTGTTCAGTGACCTATGGGAGAATACTCCGTACCTCCAGTCCCATTACCTGGTATGAACTGAACCCATAATTAAACTAAACTTTCAACAAATTGCTAACTTTGCAAGATGCTCTTTATTGTACCATTATAACTATAAAGACAAAACACTCGAGAATTCATCAAACGTTGACCCGTGCAGTGTACATATTCTGTTTCTCGTCGATTTTCTTTTAAATACTTGGGACATGAGTGTGTATTAAAATATTTATAAAAGGGGCTTGGTAAAAAATGCATTGGCTAAATTAACATATTTGTTTTTATTAATATATAGGGTTATTATACAAAGATGTTACTAAAGTTTACAAGAATATTCGCCTAAGTAACCAGAGTTTCATTTTATTCATCTAAGTTACCCATGTTCACGGGTTAGTTAATTAGGGTACCCAACATTTATATAAGTTACACTAAGGTTACTAAGAGGATGGGTGACCGGTTATAAGCCTTTGCTAACAAATGATAGATATAAGTGCTATTGGTTTAGACCACAATAAAATTTCAAGGATCAGGTTTCTAAACCATTTAACTTCCTTACCAGCAGCCGCTAAATCACAAATTCAGATTCTATTGTTGAGCTGGTGATGCAAGTTTGCTTCTTGGACGCCCAAGAAATTACACCTCCGCCAAGCAGGAATACCCAGCCACTGGTAGACGAGTTGTCTTCAATATTGCTGTTCCAGCTTGCATCAGTGTATCCTTCTAAGACCGAAAAAAAAACTATAGTCCATGGTTTTCTTCAAGTACTTCAGTACCCGCTGAATTGTCTGTCAGTGCTAAGTACCAGGATTACAAGTATACCTGCTCAGTTTACCTACTGCAAAAGCAATATCAGGCCTTGTACAAGTCATGACATACATCAGACAGCCAATTACCATATAATACTCAAGTTGAGATACAACGTGACCATTATTGGGCATCAACTTCTCACTTGTATCCATAGAAGTACTCACTGGAGTGCAATCAAAGTAATTGAATTTCTTCAGTACCTTCTCAATATAATGAGACTAAGAAATTGCTATCCTATTACTTTCATGTTTAATCCTTATACCAAGGATAAGATCAGCCTCCCCATGTCCTTCATAGAGAACTTTGATGACAAGAATTCATTTGTTAGGTCAACCTGAACTTGGTTAGTGCCAAAGATTAGCATGCCATCAACATATAGACAAATGATGACTCCTTTACCAATTTCATCAAATTTGCTATATACACATTTGTCAGCCTGGTTAAGTAAATAACCATGAGTCAAAAATACTTCATCAAACTTTTGATGCCATTTCTTAAGTGCTTGCTTCAGTCCATATAAAGGCTTAATCAATTTACACACTTTGTTTTCATTGATAGGCATGATGAAGCCCTGAGGTTGGTTCATATAGACCTCCTCATCCAATTCACCATTCAAGAATGATGTCTTCACATCCATCTGATGAATAATCAAATTGTGAATTAATGCCGTAGCAATAAATAGTCTTATGGTACTGATACATGCCACTGGAGCATAAGTATCAAAGTAGTCTATCCCTGACTTTTGTTTGAAATCCTGAATGACCAGTCTTGCCTTGAAATTTTTAATATTTTCCATCTACCTTCAGCTTTCTTTTAAATATCCATTTGCAACAAAGAGGTTCACATCCTAGAGGTAGATCAGTCAACACCCAAGTGTTGTTGCCCATGATGAAATCCATCTCATCATTAATTGCTTTTTTCCAAAAAGCAACATCCTAAGACTTCATTGCTTCATCAAATCTCTTAGGGTCATCCTCAACATTAAAGCAATAGGAGTGTTGGTCAGAGACCTCATCCCTTGTTCCTTCAATTAAGTATAATTGAAATTTAGGTCCAAAGTTCTTTGGAGTCCTATTCTTTTTGCCTTTTCTAAGCTCAGGTCCAGGTTGTTGAGTCACAACTTCTTCAGGGACCACTGAACCACCAGTGTCTTAAGTTCCATTAGAAATCCTAAGACTTGGTCTAGGGACTGAAGAGAATCTATTCTCATCAAAGATAGCATCCATTGATTCAATTATAGAGTTAATTGAAAATGATTCATTAGGTTCGATAATATAGAACCTAAAATCCTTGGAATGCTTAGCATATTCAACAAAGATGCATTTAACGCCTCTTTCACCCAAAGTTTCAGCTTTGGATCAGGGAGTCTAACAACTGCCCTACAACCCCAAATCCTGAGGTAGTTCAGGTTTTGTTTCTCTTTAGTCAAGAGTTCATAAGGGGTTATCATGTTCCTTTTATTGGGAACACTATTTAATAAATAGCAAGCTGTTAACAAAGCTTCGCCCCAGAACCCTTGACTCAAACCTGAGCATGACAACATGGAATTAACCATTTCTTTCAGTACTCTATTTTTCTTTTCAGATATACCATTTTGTTGTGAAGTATAGGGAGCAGTCGTTTCATGGATAATACCAACAGACTAAAAATACATAGTATCCATGTACTCACCTCTCCTATCAGTCTTGAATCTTTTAATCAAGGACCCTTGTAATTCAACTTCAGTTTTGAATACTTTAAATTTATCTAATGCTTCATCCTTAGTATGTAATAAATAAACATAACAAAACCTAGAAGCATCATCAATAAATGTCACAAAGTATTTCTTATTCCCTAATGAGGGAGTAGCATGCAGATCACATAAATCACCCGTTGGACATCTCCAAAAGCTATCAGTTTCACGTTTTTCAGTTGAATGGTTTCCCTTAGTTATTATTGTCAGCATGCCATCTTACACTTTTAGTTCCATGTCAAAGTAGGAAAACACATCCTTAGACATATCTTCCATCCTTTTATAGTGGACATGGCCTAGTCTAGCATGCCATAGGATTGAATCATTCAGTTTAATGGTTGACATAAAGGCCGAAGCAATATTATCATCAACAACATTAAGCCTAAACATTTGATTACACAAATAACCAAAACCAATAAACACACCATGTTTGGATAGAACAAATTTATTAGATTTAATCACTTGTTTATAACCACAATTATTCAAAATACTACATGAAACCAAATTCTTCTTAATATTAAGAACATGCAAAACATTGAACAAGGAAACAATCTTTCTGGAACTAAATCTAAGATCTACACAACCACGTCCATGCACCAGGGTTGTTGATTCATTTTATCACACCCCCAAAATATGTCGCAGCGGAATAGGTAACCGAAGGCGTGACGTCATAATACACAAGCACAAGATACAAGAGAACGACCACTAAATGGGCGTTTTAAAATAATACATCATCACATTAATTTAAAAGAAATAAGTTTTACATAAATTAAAGGTGTTCAAAGTTAAAGCGAAAGTAAGGATAAGTTTAAAAACAACAACGAGTATTAATCTTGAAATTTCCATGAAATAAAGCCATGATGCATGAAGACTCTAATGCACTTCAAGTAATCCTTACGAGTTAAGCACATGAGAAATACATGTTTAAAAATATCAACATAAAGTTGGTGAGTTCATAGGTTTAAAGTAAAAGTATTGGTCCCGCCCAAAAAGAATATTATTTTTTTTTTGTTTTGTTTCCCCCCCCCCCCCCAAAGTAAAAAGTTTATTATTTTGGCCATAATGTATACAATATCCAGAAAAGTAATTATTGCATGGTTTACAATATCCATAAATGTAATTATGATTCAGCTAAGCTCATGACACCGAATCTATAACAGTGTGTGTAAAGTTTCCCGTGTAGGTGTCCAACCCGATACCACCTAGAATTCCGACATGGTATACGTCCATTTGACCAGACTGTTGGTCAAGTAAGAATCACCGACACTCGAACGTGGATGTCCATCCCAATAGATCTATTTATGATAAATGCGTGTATGCTTATTCTTGACGAATGCTCCCCCTTATTCGAGGCATCAAGGTATTATCAAAACCTACAAAAAAATGTTAGTGCAAAACTAGATACTCTGTTGGACGAGTTGTGTAACTAAATATATACAAGATGCACTCTCTAAGTGCTTGTCGGAAGCTCCCCCTTGTTTGGGACACCAAGGAATTGAGTTATGGAAGTGTACTACAAAACAAAGTTAGTAGACAAGCGCACATATAAATAATAACGGTGATAGTTATGTGTGTAACAAAAAATAGATAATGAGAATAGTATTTTGATCCTAAGGTTTAAAATAATGTTTAGGAGCAAGTAGCATAACTAATGGATAAAGTGCTAAAAGTTAAAAACTAGGAAATTTCAAATTTTGGCTTCTGCTAGGGACGGATCTACCAAAAGCACTTACGGATCCACCATTCTTGAATCCATTGGTCGCAGAGACCCTCAAAAATAGGCAGAACCCAGTTTTGTAGCCATAATCCAAAGCACTTATCATGTAAACACTTAGATCATGAACAATAGCAAGTAAGGGTCGAAAAAGGATAACATACCAAGTCATAAATATGTTAAGCATCATGATAGCAAGTGTCAAAAATAATAATCTCACATAATAAGATAGCAAAATTATTAATTATGATATCAAAAATACATATAGTAATAGAAATCATAAAAGAGATCATGATAGCAAGAATACATATAGTGATATACTATCGAGGAACATGATATGCATGTCTTAGGTATGAGTACTCTAGATTTTGACATTTTCAAGAAATGCTGGAAACTAGACACATGTAATTATATTTTAAAAAATAATAAAAACCTAGATTAGAAGAACCAAGACACATGCTCGATGACTAAGACTTAATTGACACCAGATTTATCCAACCAATCACACAACTTTAATAAACGAGAACATAATTCGTTTATAGTTTGACACACCGTTGTTATGAGAACGAATTCATCCAAGATTTCATTCGGATAAGGAGTACTATCGTTTTTAGAACGACATGTTCCTTAAGAAATCATTATCTACCAAAGATGATGATTTGAGTTCGGATAGACTTTCGTCAAGGGTTGTAATGATAGATTCCTAAATCCTCAAGGTTTCTTTGTTAAGTATTATGTATGCTTTACATGTGTGAGGTTCTATGAAAAACATTGTTGTAAGACTTTGGGTCGAACTAAATGTTGATGATAAGGGTGATGTAGAAAAACATTATTTGAATACGTAGTGTGCTTGATTTGTTAAGAAGACATATTCTAAGTATGTTCTTAGAAGAGTAATAATAATAATAGTAAAATAAAAATTATGACATGTAAAAGTAAATTGATGTCAATGATATTTAATACGTCATGTCAATATATATACTCGAATGTAATAATATTATGACAAGAATAAATATAGTAAAAAATAATATGCACCTAGAAGTAAATAAAAATGATTCCATATAATGGAAAGCGGGCAAGGATGAGCGAGAACAAAGAGAGAAGGTGTTGATCTAAGGTTGGCAAAGACAGTTTAGAATAATATATCGTTTGCACTAACGATGAAACGAGTAATTAGGTTGCACGTGATCCTTGTGATTGGGTTGCATATGATTAGTTGTCAATGTTAACGAACAAAGGTGGATATGTGAGACGAGGTGGTAGTTCTTTCATAGTGAAAGAAAAATGAAAGACATAACAATGTGGTGACTCAATAACACTTGAAGATTGAATATCTTCTTTATGTTCTTCACTTGCTAGTAAGTGGAAATAAACTAAAAGACTTAATTGGGGAAATAAAACGAAAGTATCACTTGTAATGATTATTCGATAAGTGTGAAATGTTTTTGAGGAGATAATTTCTTTGGCATGGGAGTTTGCAAGTAAGGACCAACATTTGTTGGTAAGGGTGATGATGTTCTTAAAGTGAAGATAGTGAAGATTGTATAGTTATATGTTTTGAGTATCATGTTTGTGAGGATTTGAAGTTTGCCGAACTAAATATTACTATCAAGAGTAAGGTATAGTTGCAAGGTTTGAGTGTATGGTTGAAGTGTTTCTTGCGAGGTTTGGGTATGTAAAACTAATCATCACTATTAAGAATGAAGTGTAGTTATAGGGTTTGTGTATAATTGACATACGGGTAAAAGGTTCTTTCACAATCAAGAGTGAATACTTGCAAGGTTTTGTGTTAAAGTATTGATGGTTCAAAAACTATCTATTACCATCAAGAGTAGATTGTAGTGGTAAGGTTTAAGTGTGTGGTAGACGACGTTCTTGTAAGGTTGACTTAAATGTTGAAGGTTCTGGTAACGAGGATATTCAAAAGAGTGAAGTGTTCTTGTCTTGAGGAGGTATTAGTCCTATTAGTAAATTTAGGGTAAGAGCCATGTTACGATCTTGGTTACAAATTTAGTTTGTGTGAACGAGGTGTATATGTGTGATGGAAAATGAAATGAGTCCGTAGGGTAAAGGTTCGTTTGAATCGGTTTCTAGGGAATAAGAATCACATTTGTGAGTTCTTAAGAATATTTGGTGAAAGACTATATGTGAACATGTCGAATAATAATAAAAATAAATAAAGAAGAAAATAAAAGATGACGGAATCGATGAGCTTGACAATGTCGAGAGTGATGATGGTTAGCATACGACGATCTTCAACCGTGAAGTTACGTAGCTCTTCTCAAGCATCGCTAATGTTCTTAGAATAATCACATGATGAGGTATGATGTTATCTTAAAGGTGGTAGCGGAAATGGTGGAGATAATATATTAGCCATCTATATAGTGGTAGAGGTGTGATTTAGGTTTTCGTGTAATTAGTTAGGTATGAAAAATGAGTGATATAACCGTTTATAGTTAAGGAGCAGATCCCTACAGATGTGAGACGGTTGATATAGTAACAAAGGAGTGGGAATGAGTTACTATGGGGAGTTTTGAGTATTTAACCGTTGACGACGTGGGACGGAAAACGTATTTCGTAAAAAAAAAAATCAAGTAAATAAATAATATAATGATCAATGTGATCTAAACTAAAATTCTTAGGGATTAAGACGATTATGCATGTGTACTCGATAAATTTTAGTGACACGAGACAATACCCTAAACTCAAAAGACACTAAGTCACTTAAGTATATTAATCATAACAATAAAATATATTGATGTATAAGACTATGTGACGTCTATATGTTTATCTAGATAGACGGACCTAATAATATAGTGTGGGTGCACAAGAAAGATACGTAGATCATATAAAAGCTCACATAAAACAATGATTACGTCACATACATGTATATCATACAAAGCATGTTAGCATTTATCATTTAACAACACGTATCATAAATATAAACTTATAGATATTAAACCAGGATTGCTAACCAAAAACAAAACCCTCTAAATAATTATGCATTCAACAATTAAGCAAGTAATCATTGAGTATCAAAATAGCATGAAGATGATATAATCATTTTTCACGAGAACAAGTTAACATTTTGAGATCACAACAATATATATATGCGAGGTGCAAATAGTCTAAATTGACTAAAGAGAATCCTAGTTACTACTCGACTAATAAGCAATCCTAATGAAATACAAACTTCATTAATATAAACTAACATTAGGCATTGATTCGTCAATAATATATATATATATAATATAAAAGCAAACACTCAACCAATTGCCTTAATTGATGCTAAAACAACGACATTTTTATGGGTTATACCACGAACCCAACTTCCTTCCCGGAAGCAATTCACAGTTTGTTAATATTGATATTTCTTGTGCAATAGATTCTCCAGTAGTCATTTCTCATTTCTATAAATAGAATTACTTGCATTTGCCTAATGAAGCTATGTAGCAAAGATAAATATTTGCATTGGTCCACTTAATACTTGGCCTAATTGACTCCAACTAATATGTTTAAATTCTGATTTCTAATTTCCTAATCAATTTGTTTTAATTTCTGGGTTTAATAAAAGTAGAGCAAGCAAGATTTTTTAAAGTTAAACATGTTTGAGTGTATAGATCTTAGATATACACTTTAAGTTGACAATGTGGAGTTATGTACATTAAGACTCTATATCTTTTCTAAGTGTTCTATGAAATGCTTCCTTTGCATATCTTTTTAAAAATAATCTAATTAAGGTTATTTACTGATGCGAGGAGAATGATGCAATTACGCCTTCACCATATGTCATGTTTTGTGGTTTTGTAGTTTTTGTAGTTTCATAGTTTTGTAGTTTATGTTTATATTTATCTTATATCCCACATCGCCCTAGAAGGCAAACATGTAAGCACTCCTTCTCCTATAAAAGGAGGTGCAAGGATTTGGTATAGGATATGGTTTTATATTTTGATATTGATAATAAAGCTTTGCTTTAATCAATCTATTCTTGGCGGTTTTGCTAAGATTCTCTCAATAATCGGTATTCGTTTGAATCAACGATTGTTGGAGTTTGCCTGATTATCGGTATTCTTTTGAATCAACGATAGTTGGAAGATTGTTTCTGGTATTCGTGTAAATCAACAGATTCAATTTACATTTTATCACGTTATTAGTCTACATCAGGTATCTCTTCTTTTATTTACTACTTCAATTTGTGTTATCTTGTTATTCTTCACTACATCAGTTGGTATCAAAAGCCGAAGTTCCTGATTAAGATGCCTCCAAGGAGAACCAGGAATATTAATTATGTTTATGAGCGTATTATGGCAAGAATGGAGGAACGATTAGATCAGTTTGTTGATCAATTTGATAATCGAATGAATGATATGATGAATCTAAGAATATGTAGGGATCGTAACGGCCGGAGAAGCGAAGACAAAGAGTTAGGAAATCCGTTCTTTGAGGGTGATTGTTCATCTTCTAATGAATGGGGAGATTATGGTGTGGCGGGTGACGATTATGAAGGAGCCCCAGTATTTGATAACACTTATAAAGAAGCCCCAGTATTTGATGATGCTCAATTTGAAGAAGAATCGATGCCGGTTTATGATACCGATATTGAAGATGTCATTGAGGAGGAAGAAGGATTTGTTGGGAAAGGAGGATTTAGCGAGGAAGAAGAAAACATGGAAGACGTTGTAGTTGTGGCTAATGATCTTTGCTCTTCAATGATACAAACTGCTTTAAGTGTTTATTTTTCAAAAACCATAGATTCAAACCCTCATGAGTTAATTTGGTCGATGTTAGTATTTTGATTGGAAAAAAATATCAAGAAGGGTATTTGAAAGCTAAACCCATGGATGATAAGTTGGGGTTTAAGACGATCAAGGTTCGAGGTCGAGTCATTATAAAGAAAGGGAATTTGATGCAGGGGATACAAATTTGGATGCTACAAGTACAAGGGACGAGTAAGGCAAACTCGAGGACGAGTTTTTTCAAGTGGGGGAGAATGATGCGGGGAGAATGATGCAATTATGCCTTCACCATATGTCGTGTTTCGTGGTTTCGTAGTTTTTGTAGTTTTGTAGTTTCGTAGTTTATGTTTATATTTATCTTATATCCCACATCGCCCTAGAAGGCAAACATGTAAGCACTCCTTCTCCTATAAAAGGAGGTGTAAGGATTTGGTGTAGGATATGGGTTTAATATTTTGATATTGGTAATAAAGCTTTGCTTTAATCAATTCTTGGCGGTTTTGCTAAGATTCTCTCAATAATCGGTATTCGTTTGAATCAACGATTGTTGGAGTTTGCCTAATTATCGGTATTCTTTTGAATCAACGATAGTTGGAAGATTGTTTCTGGTATTCGGGCGAATCAACAGATTTAATTTATGTTTTATCACGTTATTAGTCTACATCAGGTATCTCTTCTTTTATTTACTACTTCAATTTGTGTTATCTTGTTATTCTTCACTACATCATTTACCTCAATAGATATTGTGAATATTCTATTGTAGAAATTCTGATGCACTAAAGGTTATTTACATGTGTGTTAGACCTTAGACATATGCAAAATGATAAAAGGAAGGTATTCAAATTTTATGACCATGGACGGATCTACCTAAATCAAGGACGGATATCCCTATGGAGGATCCGTAGGTCGCATAGTTGTGTGAAAACAGACAGGACATGATTTCATGTTATTTGGGCGATGGTGTTAGCATTTTAGTAATGGGAGAAGCTTATATATGTTATAAGGGTTCTTGGTTTGAACTTTCAGATTCGACCTCCAAGTTTTGAGCGTAACGTGGAAGTTGTCATGAATTTCCCGATGGAATTTCAACGATGTCAATCCTACTAGGAGTGTGTTAGCTTTTAGCATATTTTTTACCATTGCTAATAACACAAGCATTATGAACATTTAGACGTAACAAAGCATTGTCAATACAAGTGTGAATTGCAATTCGATGATTATTCTTTTTGTCTTATGATCGATTTCTTAATTTCATGTAATAACTAAGAATAGTTAAACATGTAGACTCGAAAAATATCTATGGTCATTTTATTGATATTTCTGTTATCTAGATAAATTCTAATCTCGACTCCATGTTCATATTTCGAACATTTGTAATTGGATAGAATAATGAGATTAATTATCGTTTGAATAATAATCATCTTTATATTCGAAGTCCACTTACGATCACTTATAGAAAGAAAGCAAAATAATGGTTTATAGAATATGTTCCATAATTCCTAATCCTAATCTTAAAGTGCAAATTGCATAAAAGTGTACTAAACTTATACTCAATTTTAATTTAATGTACTAAACTTTTTTTCTCAATTTAATGTACCCAACTTTTTTTTGGTTGCAAATGAAGACAATTAGGAGGTTACCAGGTCACCATCAAGTTACCTTCTTCACCAACATGATTTTTCAGCTGGCGACCTCCACCACTACCGCCTTCGGTAAGCCACAACTACCACCATTTTTGACCAATTTTGACTGATTTCGACCAGTTTCGACCAGTTTTGACCGTTTTCGATAGATTTTGACCGTTTTCGACCAATTTTGTTCGTTTTCGATCGATTTCCTTCGTTTTCAACCAATTTCGATCGTTTTCGACAGATTTTGACCGTTTACAATCGATTTTGACCATTTTCGACCGATTTTGACCGTTTTCAACCGATTTGGACCGTTTTTGAACGTTTTAGACTTTTTTGACCGATTTAGTTTGTTTTTGACCGATTTCAACCGTTTTCGACCGATTTCAACCGATTTCGACCGATTTCCATCGTTTTTGACAGATTTCAATCGATGTCGACCGTTTTTGACTATTTTTAACCGATTTCAACTGATTGCAACCATTTTCGACCGATTTTGACTGATTTTGAACCTTTACGTTCGTTTTTGATCGTTTCAACTGTTTTGGAACCTTTTCGACCGATTTCATCTGTTTTCGTGCGTTTTTGACAGTATTCATTCGTTTTCCTACGTTGTCAAGCTTGTTTGAACGTTTTCGTCTGTTTTTAAACGTTGTGAAATGTTTTTGTACGTTTTCGTCCATTTTTGGACGATTTGTTCGTTTACATCCTTCTTTGTTTTTCTTTGTTTTCCTACGTTGCTTTCGTTTTCGTACATTTTGTATGATTTTATACGTCTTCATACGCCTTTTACATTCTTATAAAAAGTACTAAAACGTATAAAAACAGATAAAACATTTAAAAACGTTCAAAAACGTATTTAAGGGTAGAAAAACATACAAAACGAACAAAAACGATTAAAAATGGTCGAAAACGATCAAAATCGGTTGAATTCTGTCAAAAACGATCGAAAACAATAGAAATCAGTCAAAATTGGTCAAAATCGGTTGAAATTGGTCAAAAACAGTTGAAATCGGTCGAAAACGGACTAAAATTGTCGAAATCGGCGAAAATTGTCTAAAACATTCAAAAATGGTCCAAATCGGTCGAAAACGGTCAAAATCGATCAAAAACGGGTGAAATCGATCAAAATCAGTTGAAATATGTCAAAAACGATCGAAATCAGAGGAAATCGGTCAAAAACGAACGAAATCAGTCGAAATCGGTCGAAATCGCTTTGGGTGGTGCCAGTAGTGATCGATTTGGAGGTGGTGGTAGTGGGTCGTCTGAATGCTAGGTTGCCAGAAAATTATGTTGGAGAAAAAGTAACTTGATGGTGACTTGGTAACCTCTTAATTGTCTTCATTTGCAACCAAAAAAAAGTTGGGTACATTAAATTGAGAAAAAAAAGTTGATACCTTAAGTGGATTAACTTAGGAAATCTCAGAATTTTACAATGTAGAAATTTATAAATGTTTATTTTTTAACGTAAACGGTTTTATATTTTGGTATTATCAAAACATCAGAGGATCGAAAATATAAATAACATTTTTAGACATTATTTGTATTAACAACTCCCTCTTTTTGATGATGACAAAATATAAACTCATTTAGTATAAAATTAGAGGTTTATAAATTACTAATGAGTTTAATTCCATTTTTCCCCCTTTTTGTCAAATCCAAAAAGGTTGATCGTCAAATTGTAGTAGGGAGAAAGAAACGATGGATTAAAGACTTCCCCTGATGTAATCACCCCCTTTGTTAGGGCACCAAGGGATCGATCTTACGATAATTTGTTTGCTACAAAACAAGGTTAGAAGTACAAGTGCAAGCCAACATAGCATGACAAATATCTTAAGAGAATAAATCACACTTTTTGAAACTCATAAATAAAGTTCATTTAAATTGGTAGAAAGATCATACATAGTCATGGATGATACAACATAAGATAATTGTAACAAAACACATCATATTAAAGCATAGTAACAAATTGAAATCTAAAAATACATTAAATCCTAGAATAGTTCATAGTTATTCATTTGTAAACAAAATGTCCTTGGAAATCAATTATTAAGCCATTTGAAAAGGGTCTATGGTTGATGTGGAAAGTGAGTTATGAAGGCGGTAGTTAGACGATACTCGAGATGAGCAAACATGTTCATTTCATCTCAAAAGGTTCAAATGGAGGTTACAGTTAAGGAAACAACAATGCAAGTTGGATCCATGATAGTCATGATAATGTAGTAGAGTGATGTCCATGATAGGAGGTTGAGGTGGTGGTGGTGAATGGTGAAGGTGACGTGAGAAGATTTTCAAGAGTGGTGATTGGTGATAGTGATACAGTGTATCCAAAGAATGGAAGGCTTTAAGTAATTGAGGGTTAAAAGCTCTCTGAGAGGGAATCTAAGATTTCTCAAAGCAAAGGGTTCAAAGTTTTAAGGAAGGTATTGGTATAATTGAGAATGGAAGTGAAGTAGAAGTTTGATTGAAAAGAAGATATGCATTAACTTCATAGAGGGGTATGATTTGTGGATGGAGTTTTTGATGTGCATTTGGAGGAGTTGGTTGAGGAAACGTAGTGTAGGAGAAGGGTGTAGTGGTGAACTTCTTCATTCACTAGAGATGTGACAAAATAGTTGTCTATGAGGGATTATGGTTAATTTGATTTTCTTAGAAGGGTTTTAAGAAGAAGCATTGGTGAAATTCATGGTAGAGTTTGGTTGAGGAAGATGAAGATGACAAGAAGAATAGGAAGAGGCTTATTTAATTTGAAAGCAAGTGATAAAAATGGAAAATCATGTGTGTTAAGAAAACACTTTCCAAAAGTTGTTTAGCAATATGCAGAAGTGTTAGCTGGGTTTAAGAAAGAATAGTCAACTACACAGAAAACCAGGAGTCACAATAAAATTTTCGGTGACTTCTGATGGCGGTCCCATATTTATATGGCGGTCCTAGATATATTAGGGGGTCGCCCCTTATATATGGGGGCCATTCTCTGGATACAGGAAATTTTTCCAGTTTCCTGATTTTCTGTAAATCCTGTACAAAAATAATTTCCTATTTTTCCCTTTTGTATTCAATTCCAATTCATCATGAATTATCTAGCATTCAACAATCAAGGTTATAAGATTAAATATCCTAAGCTCAATCAAGAAAGCATGTATATAGGCAAATTGACACATTCACAAGCATGCATAATATCATAAGAACAACAAGAGTGTATCAAGGTGTACGCAAACATGGATTTAGGATGATAAAATTGAATGATCATCCAAGGCAAGTAATGTTGCCCGTACTAAATATCTACCGAGTAGCATAAGTTTAAAATGTCTAAGCATAGTAGATTAGTAAATAATATTGATAATAATGTCTTAAATCAATTTCCCTTATTGCTTACTTCTTCATGTTTCTCCACAACCTTCTAAGACTTTTTCTGATTGACCTTACTCCACCACGTTGCTCATCTCGTAATTGTACTTGACGGTTGATGATTTAGGTTTTGGCAAGGTGTGAAATGGTTCAAGGTGAGGGTCAAATGTTAGTGGGTTTGAAAGACTTAAGGAACTTGATTATTTAATAGAGTTGACATAATGAATGGAAGGAGTGCGCTGCACGCTAGGTCCCTTCGTCATTCCCATCGTCATCAACATCGTTGAGATGAGAATGAGGATGGTTGATCGATAGGTGGAATAAGAAGAATGGATGACACCTCTTCTGTGTCCATGATATCTTCACTGGGTTTTTGCTCTAGTTGAGCCGGCAAGAGGAATCATGACACGATCGTACAAGACATAGGACTCATTTTCCAAATCGGGATTTTCCCAATGTGATTTAACACAAACAAGTTAATAACCAAACCAAAGGGTAGAATTAACCGTACTTTTGTTAGTAACCCACTCCATTCGTATTGACATGAAATAAGGCAAGGTTTGAATCTTCAGAGTGTATGACACATAAAAGCATAGATAACAAAGACATGCAGGAACATGATCTCTTGATTACCCCCTAGTCAAAAGACCATTTTACTGATATTTCATCTAAAGGCTTCAAGGGATTTGCTCAATTTTACGAGTTATAACTTGATATTCAGAACATCAATTTCTTCCTCATGAACGAATGTCGACGGACAATTACCATATGCAAAGAATCTGGGTCGATTAATACGAATAGACGAGATGGATGCTCCATAATGGAAGGAAGATTGGTTTGATAAGACCATCCGAAGCGATACACATATGCCAACAGCCATCAAGTCCCCCTCTATCGGTAAAGACGACACGCACTCTCACAAGGTAATCAAAATTTGAGCAAATTCTTCAAGAAGTAAGAAAGAAAAGATTTTGAATAACAAATTGTGACAACATTACCTTCGTCAGAAAACTGAGTCGATATTGACTATAATACTCCCGAGAATGAAGCGAGATAAATTTGTTCATATTATTTCAAGAAGACACTCGAACTTGACAAAATGGAACAAAGACCAAATCATAGTTTAGACCGCAAATTTGTCAAAAACCAACCTAACCCACCCATGAGTGCAAGGCTTTCAAGGTCTCTTAGTTTTCTTTTATAGGAGTATGGTATTCAATTTGAATCAATGTATGTATTCACTTGTATTTTAATGAACTTCAGATGACTTATGAGGCATGATTTCCTATAAACAAAAGCGAATCACATTTTAATTACCGTTTCACTTGAAATTGGTTATGCACATCGCTTCTAGTGTTGTCTAGATTAACACATGTGGAGTAACGAGTAACTCGACTATATATAAAATTCTAAAGTTAATCCAAACGCTCCTTAATATTGATGTTAGCTCATCCAAAACAAGTTGACAAATAACTTATGAATTATGTATCTTGAAATTTGTTCATGAGATCATTATGCATGTGTTTGAAAATGGTTTTGTATTGGATTAACAATGCACAACAGCAATTTATTATGTTCTCAACATGAGTGATTGAAAATAAAATTAGGTTTTGGTTCGAAATCATTTTTTTAAAACAAAATCAGTAATTGTAAGCAAGTCTTAATATCCTACGGAAAGCATATTAGTTATACCATTGTATCGCTAGTTTCTTAATTGTACAAAATTGAAAGAAAACACAAAAATCCCCAATTTTAATTTTGGTGTTCATCATGAACCCTAGACTCAAATTGAAAGAAAATTGATGAAATGACTTACAATTGATGATCTTTGTGATATTAGGATTGATTATAATAGTGTTGATTTGATCTTCAAATGATGTTTTAATGGTTGAATTTAATTTGATGGTTTTAGGTATGGTTCGCAATGCAAGCAGAATTCAGAGTGTTTGTTTTTGTGTTTTGAAAAATTTTGTTTAAGTGTTTCATATTATGGTCTGCTGATGGCGGTCCCATATCTCCTGGCGGTCCCAAATAATAAAAGAGGGGGTGGGGTTAGGGGCCGCCTATATGGGGGCCGCCCTCAGTAAAGGGTATTGGACTTGAGTTTTTGACGAAAATTTAACAAAGAGGAGTGACATTTTAATTTGCTTTCGCAATTAAAAAGATAAAGCACTTCGGATGAATTATTCAAGTTGTCCCACGACAAAACGGAGTGGAACCCGGAACTAGAATCTAAACTAGAAGAATGAAAAGCGGAATCACATGAGGTTTATGGATTGTGTTCCATCATTCCTAAACCAAACGTAGTATAGTTTACAAAAGACGATTTACGATTAAGGGGTTTTAGTAAAAATTCCGGCGATGTTGTCCGAACGGACGGCACTTATTCAAATTGAGATCATGTCCTTATTTAGGAATTATCACGAGAAAAGTGTGGCGTATTTCAGAAATGTTTTTGGTACGAGAATGTTGCACTGGGTATTTGCTAAGTCAATCGCGCCTTTATTGTTGTCACAACATGATGGAACAGTCATCGAGTCGTACGTCCATATTCGATGAAAGCTTTGTTTTCATGCCATAGTGCTTGTGACATGGGTTTTCCTTTCCGGCGCTTTCGTATTTAGCTTCGGTATGGTATAGCAAGCGATTTTGCTTCTTCGAGAACCAAGATTTCAAACAACATCCCAAGAATGAACGAACTAACAGCTAGTGCTCTTTGACCACATAACTCCCGCATGATCAGAGTCGCATATACTACGGTTTCTATGACCTGGTCCCCTTAGGATACCATAATCCTAAGTAGCGTATGCCATTAAGTATCGGAGATACGGACTAACCACTTCAAAGTGAGAGGTTTTGGGGAGCCACTAGAAAGCTGGCAAAAGGCAGACACCAAAGCGTGATATCGGGCCTACGTTGCTGTAGGTATAAATAACTACATATATCAGTGCCTTCGAAAAACTTGGTACTACTACCGAGGCTCACACTCTTCAATATATGCTTTAAAGTTTAGAGTAAATCGGAGGACATGGGGTTCCATTGTTTAGAATCTTTTATACCAAATTTCATAAGCTTTCTTTATATACTTAGATTGATTAAAGACTATACCGTCTTCATTTGTTTAATTTGTAAGCAAGGAAAAGGTTAAGTTCCACCCATCATGCTCATCTCGAACTCGTCATGCATGATTTTGGCAAATTCATCACACATGTCTTGACAAGTCGAACCAAATATAATGTCATCGACATATATTTGAACAATGATGAGATTTGAACTTTTCTTCTTAGTAAAAAGAGTGTTATCTACCATTCCCATTTTATATTCATGTTTAATAAGAAAAGATTTTAATCTATCATAGCTAAGAATTTGGGTCTTTTTAAGACCAATAGAAAAGCTTGTCTTAATATTATAAACATAGATCAAGGTTTTCAAAATCAATGATATCCCGAGGTTGTGCCATGTATAAAACTTCTTCATTTATAAAACCACCAGAATGCACTTTTTACATCCATTTGGAATAATTTAAAATCTAAGGCGCAAGCATAGGCTAATAATATCCTAATAGATTCAAGTCTAGCAACCAGGGCATAAGTTTCATCATAATCGATGCCCTCTTGTTGGTTGTAGCCTTGAGCAACTAACCTAGCCTTATTTCGAAAACAAGACCGTTCTCGTCTAACTTATTCCTAAACACCCACTTAGTTCCATACTTTTCCTATTCTTAGTTTGTTGGAACTAACTCCCAAACCGTCGATAAGTATGATTGATTTAATTCTTCTTGCATGGTGACTATCTAACTTTCATCTCCGTATGGCTTTAATTTATATCTTAGGTTTTTCTATAGTTGATATAAAATAGTAGAAGTTACTTTGGTTTTAGGCTTGTGATCTAAGGGTTCATTGATTAAGGTTTCCTATAACATTTTCTAAGGGATAGTTCCTACATTCCTTAATATTGACTATTTTGTCAATCTCTAATGTTTCATCCTCAACAACATTTTAGGTTTTTTCTTTTCGATTTCCTCAACTAGCTTTCTCTTTACTCTAAGTCGTCATCTACCAAGGGTGAATGTTATTAGAGGGTGGAGAGTTACATCGAATTCAACGTTGAGTGATTCTTTGATTTGCCTAGTTTGTTTATTAAGAAAAATATAGCTTTACTATTTTGGGAGTAACCTAGAAAAGACGACTTCCGTAATGACTTTGGTCAAACTTGGTGAGGTGGACTTTAGTGTTATGAAACGAAGCACTTGCTTCTAAACACTCTAAAATAGTCAAGAGTAGGTTTCCTACCTCTCAAGATTTCATAAGGTGTTTTTACTAGAATGGCTCTAATTAGGATTCAGTTGAGAATATATGTTGAAGTATCTATGGCGTTACACCAAAACTTTTGTGGTAACGATTGCTCGTTCAACATGGTTTTACTTATTTCCCGAAGTGTCTTATTTTTCCTTTCAATCATGCCATTAAATTGAGGAGTACGTGGAGCCGAGAAGTTATGAGTAATACCATTTGCATTACAAAAACTCTCCAAATTGCACTTCATATCGAATTCTCTTTGGTGGTCGATCTTATTGACACTAACTGGACATACCTATATTGGTTTTGTGGATTTTCTTAACCTAAAATAGTTTCGAATGTGATAGAAGAAGCTGTAGTTTTATTCTTAAGAAACCAGTCCAAGTATACCTTATAGTAATCCTCTACTATGACTAAGGTGTATTGATTTCCTCTCCGTAAAACTCCGTACGGCAATGGACCAAAAGATCCATGTGGGAGAAGTTCTAAGCACTAAAGTCGTTGAGACTAATGTTCATAGCTTTGTGACTAACGTGAGCTTGTTTTTCCAATTTGCAAGCTCAAAAAGGTGATCAAACTTAAGCTTAGGTAAGTTTCTAACTAATTCCTTAGAAGCTAACGATTGAATGAGACGCATATTTGCGTGACCTAATCTTCTATGCCACAAGGTGGAATTCTCATCAATCGTTGCTAGTCAAATTTGATCCTTTGGCTTATTTCCTAATTTCATCACATATAAAGCCTTTCTTCCCTATAACTCTACCTATGACTTTTACGTTAGTATAGTGATTACACTATCATGTTCAAAGAAAGTTACTTTACACTTATGTTTTTGTTTTATTTACATATTTATCTTATACGTAGCAAGTTTAACAAAAAATCCAAAGTTATCAACATGTTTCTACAATATCTATTTTGAGAGTCCATTAGAAATCGTACCTTTTCCAATTATGTTTACCGTGAAGATTACTAACCAAAAATGACATTACTTTCATTGTATGCTTGTAAGTTAGAGAAGAGTTTTCGGTTACCCATCATATGTTAAGAGCAGTCCCGCTATCCTTGATCCATTTCGTCGGGCTCCAAGGTCGATCACCAAGGCATCTCATTATAAAAGACAATAACTCAACATTTGGGTCCCAATATCTCATGGGTCCCAAGTTGTTAGTACCAACACCCTTGCATTTGATACAATTGGTTTTGGGATGTGAGAATGGAAGACACATTTTTCCATGGCAAGGTACTTTGGCTGGAAAGTTGTTTCCAAGTTACGGAAATCTATGAGGTTGTGGTTTTGTCGACCGAACCATGTCTTTTTGGTTGCATCGCATTTTATGGATTAGAAAAATTATATTGACTCTTCTAGGAGTGGAGTTTTGATATAAATTGAAGTTTTGAAAAATCCAACTCTGGGTTTTAGATAATGGCTTATAGATTTGTTTAAACATCATTGTCCACTAGCAACAGGAACTTTGACTTTTGGTTTACAATTATGTGTTTGGTCTAGGACCCAAAATAGATTTTTGAAAAGACCCACTTTTCTCAGATACAGGCGTTGTTGGTGGCGGTCCCATATTTATTTTAAGGGCCGCCTGAACATTAAGGGGGCCGCCCATATTTATGGGACTTCCATCAGGAGACGCCGTGATTTTACTAATTTTATTTCCTTAGTTCCACTAGATGGTGCTTCAAAGATTAAACCCTAAACCTAATTTATCACTGGAGCTTTTGATTATTTAAACATTGTCATCAGCAATGTGTACTCTTTTCAAATTTGTTTAATCTAGTAGAATTCTTCTTGAGGCTTTTTCATTTTCAATTTTAAGTGTATGAAGAATTGTACAATCAATATCAACTACCCTATGTTTTTCTCGAGTGTGGACAATTTATCTTTTAATTCTCTAAGTTCCCTTTTCTAGACTATTTCTATAGCTTTAGCTTTTTTATTCTATGAATATCTTAAAACTCACTTGCATAATTTATCATATTCGTTGTCTAGAGCTAAATCATCAATTGATGAGTTTTCATCACTAAAGTAGGAGGATTTGGAACATCCTCATTTGGTGCTTGAGCTACAAGACATGTCTCATCTTGTGAGGATCTTCATCATTCTCTTCACCGCTATCGCTCCAAGAACCTCCAACAAATGTTCTTTGGTTCTTGTCTCTCAGTGGCTTTGGACATTCTCTAATAAGATGATTTGGATCTCCGCATCTAAAGCACTTCCTTTCACTTTTGCTATTTTTGTCGTCTCGGCTTCTTTAAAGGTCTTTTCTGTCCATTCCAGATTTTCTAACGAAGTCTAAACCATCTTTTCTTAAAGAACTATCTTGAAGTCTCTTACCGCCAAGGGTACTCTTCGTCTTTTCCACTAACCGGAAGTTAACACTCTTCATCACTAGATTCTTTCTTAGCCTTTAAAGCAAGAGATTTCCTTTCAACTTTTGCTTTGACTATTTTGGAATCTTTCTTTGTGATCATCTCATAGACCTTGAGGTTTCTAATGAGCTTATCAAGAGATAGTGATGTTAAGTCTTTCGACTCTTCAATCGCTGTGACCTTTGCTCTCCATTTTAGATGTAGAGCCTGAGAACTTCCTTACGTAGTTCTTCACTAGAATACCATCATCAAGAGATTTAAGACTAGTAATAATAGTATTAAAATCTAGCAAATGCACCAATCTAAAAAAATAGATTCGTCTTCCCTGGAATGATATTGTTTATATTATTAAACCAAAAGGTTGATCTTATTATCTTTGACTTGGCTATTACCTTGATGGATGATTAACAAAGTTTTCCCAATTTCTTTTTCCGTATTGCACACGAAAATTCGTTCATATTCTTTTCTAGGCAAAGCATTGTAAATAACCATTTTGGCTTCATTATTTTCGCAAGCCTTCTTTTTAAGACATCAATTGTTTTTTAAAAGGGACAAAACCTCATCAAGTTTGGTTTCCGGATTTTGAATAATAGTTAAAGATCACCATTTGTAATAACATGCAAAGATCTAGATCTTTGATTTAACTATAGTCTCTATCTATTTTTCTATATAATTAAACTATCACTTTTCAAAAAGTGGTGGTCTTTGCAATAGATTTCCCTCTAGAAAAATGTCGGAATCCAAGATCGATTCCAAGCTTTAAAAAAACAATTATTATTTTAGAAATCTTGAGTGACCTTGGCCCAGATACCAATTGTAGGAAACTATAAGGGGGGAGTTGAATAGTTTACTGGTTATTGGCCATTTTAAAACTTTGCTTAGAAATTTGTCTTTGATTCGAGTATGTTAATGTCAATCAATCATCAATATAATCACAACTAAACTATCAATGTAATGAACCTAAAGTAAACAAAAATAATATTAGAAAGAATAGAGAAAGAAACTTACATAACCACGACACCAAGATTTATAGTGGATCGCAACGAAGCACCCTTCTTCGTTCCTACTCCACCTCCTCGAGTACACCACTCGAGATTTCATATGTCAACTCAGCTCCCTTTTAGGCGGAGATAATCGTTTACACATTACTCTTACTTTCTTTTTC
Organism: Tanacetum coccineum; assembly: GCA_026074375.1. NCBI lineage: Eukaryota > Viridiplantae > Streptophyta > Magnoliopsida > Asterales > Asteraceae > Tanacetum > Tanacetum coccineum. The sequence continues at coordinate 2,824 of BQNB010011741.1, read as the reverse complement.
CGACACTAAACTAGATGTCTGGATCCTCATCTAGCAAGAAATCAATCAAGACTTCATAAAATCTTTACACTTCACAAAGTGTATACCTTGGATTTGACACATAATTCCAACTCACACCAATACACAATTTACACTATTGGATCTACACACAACCAATTTACACAACACATAAAGTAAATTAATGAAGATTTGTGATCCTTGAGGAGGAAGAGAGAGATCATTGATAACAATTCGTATGTAGAAAGAATACGATTGTTCTTCTCTGCACTTGATTAGAAGAAAGAAGGCAGGAAGAAAGAATTAAACACTTGCATTTTATTGATATTTCCGTTATCTAGATAAATTCTAATCTCGACTCCATGTTCATATTTCGAACATTTGTAATTGGATAGAATAATGAAATTAATTATTGTTTGAATAATAATCATCTTTATATTCGAAATCCACTTACAATCACTTATAGAAAGAAAGCAAAATAATAATTTATAGAAAATGTTCCATAATTCATAATCCTAATCTTAGATAATTGAATTGTTCTCGTTTTAAATACTTAGTTAAAAATAATGTTATGCTTATTTGGTATAGAGAGAAAATGTTATAACAAAAAGTAGATTTAAGTCTTGATTTGTGCTTTTGAATTGTATGATCAAAGTTACATATATTGTGCATTTGCTCATGTTTAGTTTTTCAGAAATGACAACTTTACCAAATGCATTGCAAGGTAAATTACTTGAATATCTCGGACGAAACATCCAAGTCGTCAATCCTACTTTGACGTGCATTTTAAATATGTTATTATTATTAATAGGAACACACCTATTGGACATGTAGACTCAATATAACATCATTATCGCAAGTGTGAGTTATGAACCGATGTATATTCTTTTCATCTTTGAAAGAGATAACATTATTTTCATATCAACCCAGTGTGATTGAGTATGTAGATTCGAGATAATATCTTTTGTTATGGTTTTGATATAATCTTGAAGCTAGACAAATAATGAATCCGATTTCATATCCAAACTCAAAAGAACTTGGCAATTAGATTCGAAAGATGATATCAATCATAATTTGAATAATGAATCGATATATATCTGAAATCTTTTTTGACCCTCACTAACACTCTTTTAAAAGAAAAGAAATAAATATTTTCCTAATGTGTTTATTAAGACTAAGAATAGTCTTAGGTGTGAGATCATTTAAAATGACGAGTTTATTTGTTTCTTTGGTATTGTTGTATATTTTATATGTGAGGAAAACTTATTAGTTATTTTGCACAATATGCTTAGATTTTGACTTCTAAAGAGTTCACAAAATTATCTTAGTCATTTTTAAGCATTACGAATCTTTATCGAAACTACTACATGTTTATATAATATTTTTAAGCTTTTGACTAGAGCGAATATTTTCATTTCAAGTTAATGTTAATGTGAAAATTTATTCAAAGATAAAACTTCAAAATGAAAGTGTTTTCTTACCAAGAAAGTTTCAAATTTAGAATTACAAGAAATTTTAAGTTCATTTTAATCCAAATATTTATTAGTTGTGATTGTGAATTAGACTAATGCAAGCACAAACTAAGTTTTAAAACACATTTTCCTTTTCTTATATACTAATGTGTTATTATGATCTTATCTCTTGTTTTGACAACCTATGTTTAAGCAAGATAATAGGATGACATATCCTAGAGACCTTCTTGAGACTTTGATAAAATAAAAGTGTTTAACATATGGTGGTGACACATTTTATAATGTGAACTAGTAACACGATAATCGTGCAAGACAATATTTTTCAAAAGGTTTGACAAACTTGCTTAGCTCTCAATCCTAAGTGGGTTAACCTAAATTATAGGATTTATAAAGTGTTGATATAACATTTGTAAACATAGTGATATATACCTATATGCAATGCAAAAGCAATTTCTCAACTTAGTGCAAGAGATCTACCATAAGATCAATTGACGCATATACATGAACACTAATAAATAAAGCACATGACGAAATTATGCTAATCAACAAGGAAGCTCAACTACAAAATGAAATAAGCATACAAGAGGTTAATTAACAATATTAAGATGCAAAGAAGAACAAATAATCATTTAGCATAACACACATAAATACTACACTTCATTTTGTGTATTAAATATAACAACGTATACATAGCTTGATTTTATTTGTAAATAAATTAGTTTTTATCCCATTAGTAAGTTTAAAAAATACATTTACTTTCCAATGATAAAATACACCAACTTTTAAAGTAAACCAACTAGAAGTGTCCGACTCGAAAGGAAAGGTTAAAATCAAGTTTTTACGCTAAAACAAAATTTTAGTTTTGGACACTCTATGGCATTTTGCTTATTTGACAAACTTAAAATTTGAATTAATACTTGAGACCCATTCCATTGGAAAGTACATTCAAAATTCTTCAATTTTGGTTTTTGAATCATCGAAATCCGACGCACGGTTGATTTTCTACAAATTTTTGAAGTTTGACAAAAACTAAAAACCATATGGACGGATCCCATGGACGGATCCACTTTTGGTGGATTCGATGGATCCGTAGATGGCACAAGTGGCAAAATTTTGGCAGAATCGTTTATCACACTTTTAGACACATTATATCCTTTGTTTGGGAATCTTTAAAAGACCTTCAAGCTATTGTAACACTTTATATTTAACATCAAAACTTGTAAGTACTAAACAAAGAGCTTTTCACATTATGTGTCGCTTGATAGGAAATTTGATACATGGACCGTGATCTATTTTAAAAACCATTTGTTTTGAAAACTAAAGCGACGTGGCTCTAGTACCAATTGTGGAATCGT
>BQNB010011740.1:5855-80670 GCA_026074375.1 Tanacetum coccineum | reverse complement strand
TCCATGTTCTTGAGTGGATGATCCTGCACATGAAAAAGATAAATTAGTTTCTCTTAGAGACCTAGGCCTTTTCAGGCCTGGGTCTGCCTTGTGGACCTTTAGCATTTATAGTTCGAACAAAATTGGATCCACTATTACAATTGGAGTTTGGTCTAGTGTTCCTCCAATTATAACCTGCTGAGGTCTTAACAGCAGTGCCCCAATTTCCATTCATAGCATAAGGCATTTTGCTGTATTTCTAACAATGGGTCTTCTCACAGGTGAATGTGATTTTGAAAAATTACTTCTTTGATTAAACTTATTCACCTGGGGTCTTACAGAACTAAAACTGTGTGAGTTACTGGCAGGTACTGGTTGTTTAGGTCTAACAGTATTAATATTAGACCTGACAGATTTAACATTTTGCCTAACGGTATTAACATTAGTCCTGATAGAATTAACATTTTGCCTAACAGTATTAACATTAGTCCTGACAGAATTAACATTTTGCCTAACAGTATTAACATTAGGCCTCACAGAATTACTTTTTGACCTAACAACATTGAGTTGTACTGGTCTAGGTACAAAATGATTAGCATGATTAACCCTGTTTGCATTGTTCCATACTAGTTTTGCCACCCCTTTACCAGTATTAAAAACCCTTTGTTTCTTAAGCTCAGCTTCTCTTGCCATTTTCTTTTCATAAAAGTCACAATCTCTGATCAAATAACTTAGGCTGCTACAAACAAAACACTTTTCTTGATGAAAGAGTAACCTTCCCCTAGTTCTCTTTCCATCATTTCATTCCAATTCTTTCCGTTAACTTTAGGTGTCTCTTGATTTTTCATTGGTTGCCTAGGAGTTTTTACGTGTGTTACACAACTAGGTTCAACTTCTTTTGGTTTTGGTTCAGACACGACTTTTTCATTAGTTGTAACAGACTTAGACTCAGACACCTCTTTTGGTACACTTATAATTTCTGATTCAAACTCAACAGAGTGCTCAGAGGGATTTCCAAAAGATCCTGCACTGTCATTTGATTGACAGGTAGAATACTCATTGAATTTGTCATCTGAGACACTAGTTTTATGCTTTTGAGGTCCCTTTTTACCATAAACATACAAAGATTCATCAATTTCCTGTTGTGGTTTAGGAGTATAGTCCCCAGTTAAGGGATGTGGAACTCCTTTAAAATTATCAGTCTTTGAAAATCTATTGTACAAAGGTTTGTCAACAAAGTCTTCTTCTGTACAATTAAACACAGTACAATTCATTTCTTCCTCATAGCTTAAAACCTCATTGTTTGATTTTATTCCATACCCTAAGCCAACTTTACTATTTGAACTCATACCAGAATTAACTAATTTCCAAAGGTTTTTAGAAGAATCCTTCCATGAATCTACAGGTTTCATTCCTATTCTCTTATATCTTTTAAGCTTTTCATCTTTTTCATATAATTCATTTGCTTGAAATGTAAGCTGTTCATTTAGAGATAATTGCTGCTTTTGAAAAGTAACAACTTGAGCTTCTAATTTCTTAACAGCTAGTGTATAGGCAAGTATTTTTGCTTCTTGTTCACCTAACTGGTTCATTTGATCATCACACGGTGTTTTAAGCTTATTATATGAATCAATGCAAGTTTTAGAACATAATGATACCTCGCTATTTGAGCTGATTGCCATGAGTGCATGATTTGTCTCTTTTTCCTCTACTGTATGTTCTCCCCAATTGACAACACCATCATCCATAGTCAGCAAACAGTTCTGATTCTCCTCTTTCTTTCCAGCTCCTTGATCTTGATAAAAAGAGTCTCTTTTCTTAAATACAATGAGGTTTTAAGCTATGAGGAATAAATGAATCGTACTGTGTTTAAGTGTACAGAAGAAGATTTTCTTAACAAACCTTTATACAGTAGATTTTCAAAGACTGATAGTTTCAAAGGAGTTCCACATCCCTTAACTGTGGACTATACTCCTAAACCACAAGAGGAAATTGATGATTCTTTGTATGTTTATGGTAAAAATGGGATCTTAAAAGCCTAAAATTAGTGACTCAGATGACTCATCTAATGAGCATTCTTCCTGTCAATCAAATAACATTGAAGGATCTTTTGGAAATCCCTCTGAGCACTCTTCTGAATCTGAATCAGAAAGTTTAAGTGTACCAAAAGAGATGTCTACATCTAAGTCTGTTACAACTAATGAAAAAGTAGTGTCTGAACGAAAATCAACAGAAGTTGAACCTAGTTGTGTAACACACGTACAAACCCCTAGGCAACAAATGAAAAATCAAGAGACACATAAAGTTAACAGAAAGAATTAGAATGAAATAATGGAAAGAGAACTAGGGGAAGGTTACTCTTTCATCAAGAAAAAGTGTTTTGTTTGTGGCAGCCTAAGTCATTTGATCAGAGATTGTGACTTTTATGAAAAGAAAATAGCAAGAGAGGCTGAGCTTAAGACACAAAGGGTTTTTAATACTGGTAAAAGGGTGGCCAAACCAGTTTGGAACAATGCAAACAGTGTTAATCATGCTAATCAATTTGTATCTAGACTAGTAGAACTCAATACTGGTAGGGCAAATGTTAATTCTGTTAGACCTAATGTTAATACTGGTAGGGCAACTGTTAATTCTGTTAGGCAAAATGTTAATTCTGTCAGGTCAAATGTTAATACTGGTAGTTTTAATATTAATACTGTTAAAGCTAAACAACCAATACCTACTAGTAACTCAAACAGTTTTAGTCATGTAAGACCACAGGTGAATAAAATTAATTAAAGAAGCTATTTTTCAAAATCACAATCACCTGTGAGAAGACACATTGTTAGAAATATAGCAAGAATGACTTATTATCATGCTGTAAAGGGACATTGGGGCACTGCTGTTAAGACCTCAGCAGGTTATAATTGGAGGAGAACAAGACCAAACTCCAATTATAATAGTGGATCCAATTTTATTAGAACTGTAAATGCCAAAGGACCACAAGGCAGACCCAAGCCTGAAAAGGCTTGGGTCCCTAAGAGAAACTAATTTCTCTTTTTCATGTGCAGGATCATCCACTCAAGAACATGGAGGACAGAGGTATATTTGATAGTGGATGCTCAGGGAATGAAATGATGGAAAGAGAACTAGGAGAAGGTTACTCTTTCATCAAGAAAAAGTGTTTTGTTTGTGGCAGCCTAAGTCATTTGATCAAAGATTGTGACTATTATGAAAAGAAAATGGCAAGAGAGGCTGAGCTTAAGAAACAAAGGGTTTTTAATACTGGTAACGGGGTGGCAAAACCAGTTTGGAACATTGCAAACAGGGTTAATCATGCTAATCACTTTGTACCTAGACCAGTACAACTTAATGTTGTTAGGTCTAATGTTAATACTGGTAGGGAAAATGTTAATTCTGTTAAGTCTAATGTTAATTCTATCAGGACTAATGTTAATACTGGTAGATCTAAACAATCAGTACTTACCAATAACACAAACAGTTTTAGTCCTGTAAGACCCCAGGTGAATAAGTTTAATCAAATAAGTCATTTTTCAAAATCACATTCACCTGTGAGAAGACCCATTGTTAGAAATATAGCAAGAATGACTTATTCTCATGCTGTAAACAGAAATTGGGGCACTGCTGTTAAGACCCCAGCAGGTTATAATTGGAGGAGAACAAGACCAAACTCCAATTATAATAGTGGATCCAATTTTGTTAGAACTGTAAATGTTAAAGGACCACAAGGCAGACCCAAGCCTAAAAAGGCCTGGGTCCCTAAGAGAAACTGATTTCTCTTTTTCATGTGCAGGATCATCCACTCAAGAACATGGAGGACAGAGGTATATTTGATAGTGGATGCTCAGGGCACATGACTGGTAACAAGGATCACCTGGATGATTTTGAAGAATGCAAAGGGGGGTTTGTTACCTTTAGAGGTAGCAAAGGCTACATAACTGGTAAAGGAAGGATAAGAGTTGGTAATTTAGATTTTGTTAGTGTATCTTTTGTAAAAGAACTTAGGCATTTTAATCTTTTTTCAATATCACAAATATGTGATAAGCATCACAAGGTTCTTTTTACTGAAACTGAATGTCTTGTTGTGTCTCCTGACTTTAAGATGCCTGATGAAAATCAGATACTTCTAAAAGTCCCTAGGCAACACAATATGTACAGTCTTGATATGAAGACACCTTCTCTCACAAAAGATTATGCTTGTTTGATTGCAAAAACCACATCTGATGAATCTAAATTATAGCATAGGAGGTTAGGTCATATAAATTTTAAAAACATAAACAAACTTGTGAAGGGAAACCTTGTAAGAGGTCTACCTTCTAAGGTTTTTAGAAATGACCATACATGTGTTGCCTACCAAAAAGGTAAGCAACACAAGGCCTCCTGTAAGGCTAAATTAGAAAGAACAATCACTGAGCCATTACACACCTTAGATATGGATCTTTTTGGACCTACTTCTGTAAAAAGCATTAATCATGCAAGTTATTGCCTTGTAATTACTGATGATTGTACCAGATTTAGTTGGGTATTCTTCTTGGCTACTAAGGATGAAACTAGTGGCATCCTTCAGAACTTCATTAGACAAATTGAAAACCAGCTTAATCACAGGGTTAAAATCATTAGATCAGATAATGGCACTGAATTTAAGAATAGGGATATGCTTGAATTTTGTGGGAACAAGGGAATAAAACAAGAGTATAGCAATGCCAGAACTCCACAGCAGAATGGAGTTGCTGAAAGAATGAACATGACCCTAATTGAGGCAGCTAGGACTATGCTAGCAGACTCACTTTTACCAACTACTTTTTGGGCAGAAGCAGTTAGTACTGCTTGCTATATCTTTAATAGGGTAAGAGTGACTAAACCTCAAAACAAAACTCCTTATGAGCTTTTGTTTGGCCACAAACCAATTATTAGCTACATAAGACCTTTTGGGTGCCATGTTACCATTTTAGATACTCTAAGTGTGCTTGGAAAGTTTGATGGAAAGTGTGATGAGGGTTTCTTAGTTGGTTACTCACTAAATAGCAAAGCCTTTAGGGTATATAATTTAGTAACCAAAAAGGTAGAAGTAAATCTGCATGTAAAATTTCTTGAAGAAAAACCTAATGTGAAAGGAGTAGGTTATAGATGGATGTTTGATATTGATTATCTCACTGATTCTATGAACTATATTCCTGTGTCTTTGGAGAATCAATACTTACCTAACATGCAGTATTCAAAAAGTGACTAACAGTGCAGGTACTCTACAAACTCCTTATGCAAATGCTTCTGAGGAAGAAGATGAGGCTGAGGAGCTTATTGTTGTGCCTACAGTAGCCAAGCATACTGCAACAAAAGTTGGACCAAGGAAGTCTTCTACTAATTCAAAGGCAGAGGAGTTTTTGACAGAGCTTCAAAACCTTAAAACACAAGAGAAGGAGGCTTATCCTACTGGCATTTCAGAAGATACTCCTGAAATTCTAGCTTTTAGAAGAGAATTGGATGAACTTGCTCAAAAGCATTTAAGGGAAGTACCTAAGAACAAAGCTACCAGTACTACCTCAGTTAATTCTGGTAGTGGACCAGTTAATACTCAACATGCTGATCAAGATGATTCAGATATGCCAGAGCTCACAATCTTTAACAAGCCTCAGAAAGGGATTTTTGATGAGGCTTCTTATGATGACGAGGGTATGGTCCATGATTTCAACAACTTACCAATAGAAGTAGCTGTTAGTCCTATTCCTACTCTTAGGATTCACAACATTCACCCACAAAGTTAAATACTTGGTGATCCTAAATCATTATGCGTGCAAAACTAGAAGCAGAGTGCAGCAACATTCAGGAGCACATGCACTTGTAAGTGATGTTCAAAAAAGCAGAAAGGAAACAATCATAAAGATCAAAACAAAATTGTCTAGTTGCTGCTTCTCTATCTTGGAGGAACCTAAAAAGATTTTCTACTAGCTCATAAAAGATGAAAGTTGGGTTGAAGCTATCAAGAGGAGTTGTTACAGTTTCAGGCAGCAAAATGTAATGAATCCTCTCAGTAGATTACCTTATGGAGCAAAGGTAATTGGAACAAATGGGGTATACAGAAAACAAAAAGGGATGAAAAGAGGAGTAGTTGTCAGATATAAAGGCAGATTAGGCCAAGCGTCACAGACAGGTAGAGGGTATTGACTATGATGTGGTTTTTGCTCCTGTGGCAAGAATAGAAGCTATCAGGTTATTTTTAGCCTTTGCCTCATTTATGGGGTTCATAGTATTCCAAATGGATGTAAAAAGTGCATTTCTGTATGGCACTATAGATGCAAAGGTGTATGTTTCTCAACCTTTTGGTTTTGTTGATCCTGATCATCCTAAGAAGGTTTATAAGGTTGTCAAAGCTTTATATGGACTACATCAAGCTCCTAGAGCTTGTTATGCTACTCTATCAAGATTTCTCGAGACACATGGATACAGGAGGGGTACTATTAACAAGACTTTGTTTATTAAGAAGGACAAGAAGGATATCATGCTGGTTCAAGTGTATGTTGATGATATCATTTTTGGCTCTATAAGAAAGTCTTGGTGTGATAAATTTGAGGCCTTGATGAAAGGAAGATTTCAAATGAGTTCTATGGGTGAACTCATATTCTTCCTTGGATTGCAAGTCAAACAAGAGACAGATGGACTTTTCATTTCTCAAGACAAGTATGTTGCGGAAATGCTGAAAAAGTTTGACCTTGCAAGTGTGAAAACTGCAATAACCCCAATGGAGACCAAGATGGCGTTGACTAAATATAAGGAAGCTGAAGATGTGGATGTACACTCTTCATATAGACCTGATAGGTTCTCTCATGTACTTTAACTGTCTATACGGCCTGACTATAATGTTTTCGCAGTATGTGCTTGTTCTAGTTTTCTGGTTGACTCCTAAGACTTCACATCTAAATAGGCTTGTAAAGAGAATCTTTAAGTACCTTAAAGGCAAACCCAATTTGGGCTTATGGTATCCTTGAGAATCACATTTTGACCTGGAAGCTTACTTAGATAGTGACTATGCTAGGGCAAATCTTGACAGGAAATCCACAACGGTGGTTGTTAATTTCTTAGAAGAAGATTAATTTCATAGCAATGCAAGAAACAAACCATAGTGGCTACCTCTACAACAGAAGCTGAATATGTAGCTGCTGCAATTGCTATGACAAGTGTTGTGGATTCAAAATCAAATGCTGGACTTATGGTTTCAATCCTTCCATGAATTACCAAAATCCACATTTATAATGAAAGCACAATCTGCATTGTGAAGAATCCAGTGTATCACTGAAAGACAAAGCACATAGAGATCAAACACCACTTTATACGAGATTCTTATGAGAAGAAGCTTATTAGGGTGGAGAAAATTCACACAGACTTCAATGTAGCTGACCTATGACCAAAGCTTTTGATTGACAACCAAGGTTCTCAATTTCTTAGTGGTTAAGTACTTGGTCATGATATAATCCATAGCTACATTTAAGGGGATGATTAAATGTATAGTTTGCCATCTAGTAATACTAGTTAGTAGAATTAATTATGATAGGTTATATACATTCTAGTAGTTATTTGAATATAATAGATCTAGTAGCATAGCGTTTTCGAATAGTTTTGTAGTATGTTTTGTGTGTGGCTTAACATGTTCAGGATATACTTGGATTGCAAGAAGGAATGGAGCATGGATTAAAGCAATCCTAAAAGTTGTGCAAATGTTTAATTCTGGTATTGTACAATTATTAATTTTGGTCAGTTTTACAATTAATCCTCGGTAAGCTTAATTGTTAGTTTGGACATTATAATGTTTAAATACGTTGGAACAGACTTAAGTATGGTAGGGCCATATTAAATACTGGTAACTTGCGTTAGTGACTGTTTGGTCCTAAAACTTTGACTTTATCTTTAAATCATGACCGTTAGAGCAATTGGCGGGTGATATTTAAGGGATAATGCATACCATTGGATTAATTACTGTTTTACCTCACCTACAATAGTTTTCTTCATTAAAAAGCGACTATTTTCTCGAAGGGCCAATTGGAATTCATTTTTCGCATAAAAAGTCAATTAGCAGATACAATCAGTACTAAGTTACCTACACGAGTCAAACCCAGTTATAAATAACAAAAATCCAACCTTTTACTACAATTTCAAACGAATGGCTTCAATGGAAATACTGCGACATGCATTTAACTACACCAAATATGTGTCGCAGCAGGGAAATATGTCAGGGGCGTTTACTTCTTAATACACATCGCTAGATACAGGAGGAGAACGACCTCTAAATGTTGTCGTTTGAAATAGTAAATCTCGTCTTGATTTCTTTGTAAATTGATTATTTACTCATTATGTCTCATAATTGCATCACAATGTATACAAGCTTGAACCAAATAATCTCAACAAGAGATCGTGATTCACATTTGTATGTCACAGTAGTCAAATTACAATAAAATGTAAACTCTTGTCCGCAATTTTTAGTACTCCAGATTGCACATCGCAAACGTAAGCAAGGCATCTACTAAACTTACACTCCTAGAATAAATACAAAACATGCTTATTAGAATACGTGTCTCAACCATTCAAAGTTGGTGTGTTCATAGAGTCGTTATAGTAAGGTTAATTGTATATATGTTTGGAATCTCATAAAGATTCTATCAAAACACGTTATGTTCATGATTAAATTTCCAACAATGCACTTGATGTTATATATATCGACACCACATAATTCTAGTCAATAAGGAGTAAATGTAGAAACCAAAAGAGTCTAGTGGTTTATTGCTTCGCCGCAATATAATGAACTATAAGAAAATTTGTAAAGGTGTTCAACAAGTAGTATATGGACAGTCGCAGATCACTCACTCATTGATTTTCCAAAATGTATGGGTATGCTATAACAGATACAGTACCACATAACATAATATCCTACTGTTGCGGCTTAAGCGCATGACACATGAAGGCTCGAATTATGTATGGCAATTTAATTGCAATTAAAGGCCCGTGTAGATGTTTAAACCCGCAACATCCAAATTGTTCCGACATGTATACATTCGTGTTTTAGTACGGTCAAAACTAGTGAGAGCTACTCACCCAAATATGGATGTTAATCCCAAATAGATCTATTTATACACTCGCGCTTCCTCTCTTAACACCGGTACTTCGTAGTTCAAGATATTTAACAGTTCATGATAATGGGCAATTGGTGGTTATGTTACTTAGGCACTGCAAAACGGAGATTGATTAGCCGAAAAACACTTGTGTCCCAGTTAAATACATTTTAACAAAACTTAATTGTATTCGTTTTGAAATAGCTTTTTGAGTACTTAAATCATAAGTAGAAAAGAGTTGTGACTATAAATGTCTAAGATAATTGGTAAGTTCGTAATCGAGTATGTAAAACAATTTCATAATACGTAAGTATGCAAATGAGTATGTGGGACAAGAAGATAAACGAAACTCAAAGTTTGTAATCAACCAATGCAAGAATTGTATTTGTGATTGAATTTGCACAAACTCTAAGCTATGTAAACTAAGTGTGTAAGTAATAACAAGTCATTGTCAAGAAGATAATTCGTTAACGAATGTGCTTAAACAAAGTTGTATTGAGGCATGTCATTTCTCTTCCCCGTAGGATTTGTAATAAAGTAAATGTGAAAAAACGATGTGAAAGCGGGCGCTATAAAACTCAACAATGAATGTTGTCAGATCGATTGGACGGGGGATGCGCCTATGATTATAGAGCCAGACAAATCGGTACACTCTGGAACGGCATCGACCAAGAAGTATGCGGTTTATTTTAACGGCTATGACCTCCACTATGCATAGGATGAATGTATCTTGTTTTTCCGATGAATTGAGTCAACGTCTAAGTGACACTGATTGACTAAAAAGGAATTTAGATTTAACGATGTAACATAAGTTGGTGGTGGTATTAAATAAATAAATCCAAATAAGTAACGCAAAGACGTGTCAATATATTTCGTATATGCAATCTTAATAATGGGATATTGACCTCGTGTACTATAATTCATATCGTGAATTTATATTAACAAGAAGCTCCAACCAAAGACATAAACTCAAATATAATACGTGGACATGTGTCACATCCAGAAGGTGTCAATTAAAATAATATGGTCTAATTCTTATAGTGCTTTCCGAGTATTATATAAGAAAGATGATAAAATAAATTGAAAAACTACATAATTTGACACGCGCCCGGGATATTCCCCATGTGATTTTGGGAGTTCCTTTATAACAATTAAACGCCCGTTTTAAGTTTGTGGATTAGATAATGAAAATTTCTAAAAATCATAGTTTACGTTTGATTACTCGGGTCTCACGATTTTAATATTTTCTTAAAGACATTTCCAGGTAATAAGTACAAGTTAGTTTTGTAACAAATGTGTACTAAGTATAGCGATTTGTAAAAAATCTCGGCATGACCCATTCGTTTATTTAACGTTTTCCATATTAACAAAAGTTAATCATTTTCCCTTAATTTAATTCACGATCACCTGTATTGTAAACCCAATAACACATCCATTATAGTTATTATAGAAACATCGCGAAAATAATATATATAAGTATTTATTTAACCAATGCACATTTAGATCGGTTAATATATAATTTTATATATGAAATCCTTTAATTTTTACTTATCCCATATATATACACCGAACGCACCCCATGTGCGGTTAATGTCGATACAAAACACACCCTTACCATGAAGCTTGCCAAACCAACCACACCCCTTTATTGTGTTAACTCAGCCCATCAAACGCACCTCTTGGCTGTGGACACAAGCCAACCCAAACGCACCCAAATCCTATATTTCAGTAACTCCAAACGCACCCCTAATTTGTTCCCCTTATAAAACCAAAAGCACTCTACGGTTGTGGTCTTATTACCAAACGCACCTTATGGCCTTTTCGTATCAACCATACGTCCCTATGTGCGTTTATAGACATACCAAACGCACCCCATGTGATGTTTAACAAAATCAAACCCGCCTTATGTGAGCTGAGAGCCAAACCAAACGCCCTCTTGGGCTGTTAAACGCAAGACCAACACACCCTCGGGGTGTGTTAACAAAACCAACCGCACCCTCGGCGGAAGAGCCGAATCCATGAATACCAAACGCATCTCTGGTGGTCCTAATTAAACCCATATAAACGTCCTGTTGGTTGAGACCACTAACCTCAACGCCACCTTATCGAAACCGAACGAACCAGTGGGTTTTTACCATCAAACCCAACACACCCACTTGGTTGAGAACGTGGCGGTGGTGAGGAAGTCGTGGTGAAGGTGGTGGTGGCGTTATGCGTGGCGTGGTGACGTCGGTAGTGGTGGTGATGATATTGTTGGTGGATTATAGGTGGGTGGATGGGGGAGATGATGTTGGTGGCTGTTGGTGGGTGGTTTGAGTGGCCGGAAAACTTGCTGGAAAGAAGGGGGCGCCGGATAGTTTGAGAGGGAGGAGGAGACATATGAGTGGTCGAGTATAAGTTAACCTAGAAATGAGCAAACCCTATATGCTCACTCATATATATATATATGAAAAGTTATAAGAAAAAAAATGGCAAGTGTTTAATAGTTGTGGGTTGGTTATGTAAATATTTCACATGGACCAAAAGTGTAACTTTTATTAAATAATAGTTCGGGACTCGTTTAGGCTAGTTAACGATTTATTCAAGGCACGAGGGAAAATACGCCCTCGCGCGCCGTTACAAAATGATTTTTTCCATGAAGTATGAATATTCACATGACTAGTTTTCATAAACGTTTTATAAAATTTATATAAAATGTTTATTATTTATTTGGTAGTCATTGGGTATTACCCGAAAGCTTTGTCCGTAAAATAAACTTTGATTTAAACGTTCGCATTTTTAAATAAACGCTATTGAATAGAATATTAACTAATTTATTAAATTTTTTATTTAATAAAACACGTGGTAATTAAATATAATTTAATTATTCTTGGGTTCGGTATGTGTTGTGTTCAAATATTGTAGTCATTTTCTGATTGTTTCGTGTTTGGGGTAAAATCTGAAATCGTTGTCTGTGTGAAATATCGTTTTACATCAATTTGCATTTAGAGTCAGAGTAGTGCGACAAACGTTATTTAGTGATGTCGTTTTTGTTAAGTCCCAACTTAGGAAGAACATATATCTTCTCGTTTTCAAGTCAAATAAATTTAAAATAAATTTGTACTTGAGGTATGCAATAATTACATCACTGTTTTATTATTTTAGAACAAATATGCTCCGAAAAAATTTTGCCGGTTAGCGGTACTGTTTTTCTGAGGACAATAAAAGTGTTTAAAAGTCAAAAAAGTTAAGTCGGACCATGAAAATCAACACAAATGTTTTAAATAGTTCATTTATAAATTCTCCCAAAAATTGACGGATTCTTATTAGTACCTACCCCTTAAAGAAATCTCGTCCCGAGATTTAATTTTGTGTTAACCGATTGTGTGACCAAGAAAAGATTTAAGATTTAATAAGCCAGTTCTAAACAAAACGATGATAACTTTATTCAGCAAAATTTTGATGTTTCGACAATTCTCAAATATACTAAAAATTTTGGCTAAGTTTGACCAGGATATTTAATCCATTAACATAGGTATCTCAAAATATATCATTACAGATCTTATGACTGGTATAACCGCGGTATGGGAAAAGTCTCATTATAGTGAAAACCTCAAAAGAAAGTGTAGTCGCGTGAGTATGTCTATATAATGTTTTAAATGTTTAAGTACGGAGTCTCGTTTCTTATCTGTTATGTTTCGTTGATCACATCAACGTTGCTTATGTATGTAAGTACCCAACTTACTTGGCAGTACTAGGATGTATCGCGACCTAAGTCTTCCTACTAGTGGCCCCGATATGAAATAGTCCAACTATCTGTTTTGTCGATAGGTGTTTATCTCGTTAAGGGGAGTTGCATTACCTATTGGATAAAGTTGTATCAGTCGGGACCTCTCTAGGACCCAACAGCAGCGACCATAACGTCAATATTATAATAAATGGTGATGGGATGCCGAAAATTAGGACATTTCGAGAAACAATATTCCTAGAATAAAGTTTAATAAATGAGGGGGGCTCACGAGAGAGCTTATGCGATAGACGGCGGATTATGGCACTCAGTCGTTAGTTCGATGAATCAGCTCCATTAGCTTCAGTGTGTAACAAGTCTGTTTAGTTCCACGATACAGTTACGTGATCGCGAGGATTAGCAACGACAAAGTAATGTAACTTAAGCAATGTGATCCACCAAGGTAGTTCAGAAGTAGGCCTTAAAGGATTCTATTGAGTTTGGGGGGGCAAGACACGATTGTGTCTCTGAACCTTTTAACGGATTATGATTGATTATCGATCTTCAGGTTAATAATCGTAGATCGTATCGGAATACCATTAAGCCCACTCATTATAATATATTATTTGATAAGAAGCCGTCCAATTTTATGTTATAATGAAGTGATAAACTTATGGTTCGGTAATTTTCAATTTCTTTTTTTAAATGAAGAGGCGTTCCCAATCCTTTAAAATAAAGAGATTTAAATCATCCTACTTCAATAAATTTTGATGTAACACGCGTACTCCCAAAATTTCAAGGTGGTGGATGGACATGCGTGCAGGTGCCTAATGGAGTACGGGAGAGTGATTTAAAACTCGGTCTTCAGAGACAGGGTTAAAACTACCCAAAAAATTCGACTAAAGTTCAAGATAGGAAAAATGTGTACCCCCCCCCCACCCCACCCCCACCCCCCATGGTTAGAGTAACACCAGTAAAAGTCTCGATGAACTAGTCCACATAGAATTTATCATATATAAATCATCTTATTACAAAGTCCCGCCCATACAAGACTTGTAGTATTTAAAATTTATAAATAAATCCCAGGTAAACAGAGCTGTCTGACGGGCTTTTTAATATAGCAATTATCGTATCTATCCTCCATATTATAATCCGCCATACAAGACTTGTAATACTTAGATTCATACATAATTCCATGTAAACAAAATTATGACGGCTTTCGCGTACTACGATATTGTATAAAGTTATGAAATAATATTTTTGGAGGGACCATTGTTTAAACTTACAATGTTGAGTACGAAGTGAGTCCCATATGGTACAACTCACAATGTCTAAGAAGGTGTTCTGGTATTTATATAAATAACATCCTTATTTAAACTAAACTGTACGATATAACGCAAAATGGATGTAAACATAATATATATATATATATATATATATATGTATATATATATATATATATATAATATATATATAAATTATAATTATTATATATATTATATATATATATATATATATATATATGTATGTATGTATGTATGTCATGTAAGCACATAATGTAACAAGTAATGTAAGCAAGTAGCAAGTAGTGTGTATGCACTTTTGAAAATGTTTGATGTGATGCAATATTTGTGAAAACGGTTATAGTCTAGGGTAAAATATGCAACCTAGTTCTCTATAACCTTTGCTCTGATACCAATTGAACACCTCAAAAATGTGTCGCAAGCGGGAAATATGTCCAGGGCGTTACTTCATAATACACAGAGCTAGACTACAAGAGAACGACCTCTAAATGTGTAGTTTGAAAAGTAATCTCGTTGATTTCTTTGAAATTGATATAACTTTGTCTCATAATTGCATCACAATGAAAAGCTTGAATAAATAAATCCAACGAGATTTGATTCATTGTTTATAAGTAGAAATCTATAAAATGATATCTTGTCAATTTTTAGACTCCATTGAAACATCAAGTGACCGCCAAGATCTACTTAACCTGAGAAAAACATGCTTAAAAGTGTCAACATTAAAGTTGGTGAGTTCATAGAGTTTTGTAAGTATAAATGTAAATGTTGGAATCCAAAGATTTATAAAGTATGTATGATTATTTCAATCCTTATAATAATCGCCAAAAATGTAAGAGTAAATGTAGAACCAAAAGAGTCTAGTGTTTATTGCTTCGCCGCAATATAATGAAACATATTCAGAAATTAGTAATGTTCAAAAGTAGTATGGACAGTGAGATCGTTGATTTTCTAAAATGTATGGGTCTACTATAACAGATACAGTACCACATAAATAATATCTACTGTTGCGCTAAGCTCATGACACTGAAGCTCGACATCTATGTATGCAATTTAATGCAAATAAAGGCCCGTGTAGATGTTCAAACCCGCAACATCCAAATTGTTTCGACATGTATGCATTCGTGTTTCAGTACGGTCGAAACTAGTGAGAGCTACTGTTAGCCTCACTTTTAGTGAAGCTGGCGTATTACACATGAATTGGACTAGTTTTGGACACTGCGTGTCACGCAGGGGTCTTTTATGTTAACTAGGAATAGTTAGCTTTTTCTTTTAGTATAAATACCCCTCATGGCTGACTTCTACATGCCTGGGGGTGGATGTTCATTTTTCTTTTTTCCTTAATCTAATCTTTCATCTTTTTGTGTTCATCTCCTCTCTTTACTTTCTCTCACTAAAACCAATATGTCTTATCTTTTGTTCTTTGATCACCCAAGACCCCCCCGAATAAGGTGTTTTGTATCGCGTACAATTGGTATCAAGAGCTAACCGGGGGTGTTTTGTATTGTGTGTTATGTTCGTGGTGTTTTATGCTTTGTCATAAGAATATTTTTTTCTTTTTCTGAAACAGTAAAGGCACGAATAGTTTTTTGTGTAACAGTTTTGTACTGTATAAAACTGTTGTATAACAATTTTCTTTTCCTTTATTTTTATATACTTTTATGAGGTTGGTTTGGTCCTGTTTTGGTTATATATGGGTCTCTCGAATTTTTTTGTTCACTGTTGAGACAAGGAAAGAAGGTTTCTGCTTCGAGGCATGGTCGATGGAACAGCAACCGAACCAGTCTAAACAATGTGGAAACCGAATGTGTGTATGTTCTTAAGAGCCGAGACGAGTTAAGAAAAACAAAAATGGACCCGAACGAGTGTAAATTTAAAGTGCCGAAACGAGTTATAAGTTTACAGAACTGACGAATTAAGTTTCATAGTGCCGAAACGAGTGATATTCTAATGAGCACCGAACTAGTTCAAGCCTTTTCAACCGAACGAGTTCATTCTAACTACAATCGATCGAGTTCTTTCTTCAACAACCGAACGAGTTCAATTCTATTTAGTTCAACCGATACTAGTCAAAATCACAAACCGAACCGAAAGAGTTCATATGAGTAGAACCGATCTGTTCAAAGACATGACAACCGAACGAGTTGTTTCTAGAACGATCTAACATAGAAACAAACCCAACGGGTCAAACTCGGTATTTACGAGTTGACCGGGGTCAACTCGGTATTTACCGAGTTGACCGGGTCAACCTCAATGAGTCACAGTCAAAGGTCAACAAAAAGAAGGATAAAGAAAGACAGACTCGTGAACCAACTTCAACAACGACAGCCTCAACATCAGTTTCAAACAATTAGATCCCTTCATCACAATAACAATACCATTTTCATCTCCATATCTTATCAAGACTCGAAGCAAAATGAAATGAAACAGTTAATCTCAGACTCGTGTTTATTTGTCATCAATTTTTTTTAGACTAAACACATTCATCATTGATCTGTGACAAGTTCATCTTGTCTTTCAATATTCGAGAATCAAGATTGAATGATAACAAGTGTGTTTCATTCTATCTTGGTTTCGATTACAAGACACGCAAACAAGAAATCAATTGCAAAGACCTACCCGAGACCCACAAGGGATCTTGAAGCCGAATACGATATAATCATAGACAATTCGTTGTTTGATTCTGCTCGGGATGATGGTTATACAAGAATATCATGAATAATAAAGGATTGAATGGGTTGTGTATGGTTTGAGGAAAGATTGAATGAGATGGGAGGTTGTTTGTTTGTCTGCATTTAAAGTGAGAAGGAGATGATGAAGTGGGCGTATGTGATTAGAGGTTATGATGTACAGATTTGATGGATCTAAGTTTGATAATTGGATGCGTTTTTGGGGAGACATAAGGATGGAGGCTGTTGATTTTGTGATTAGGGTTACGTTATGAGAAACATTAGGGATTGTCATTCTTATATCCCTAATTCTATTTGGATCGGGTTATATGCATTAGAAGAACGGGC
Source organism: Tanacetum coccineum (assembly GCA_026074375.1). Taxonomy (NCBI): domain Eukaryota; kingdom Viridiplantae; phylum Streptophyta; class Magnoliopsida; order Asterales; family Asteraceae; genus Tanacetum; species Tanacetum coccineum. The sequence continues at coordinate 63,569 of BQNB010011740.1, read as the reverse complement.
TATATCACAAAATCATGGGCCTAAGTGTTATAGAGTGGGCCGAATTCTTAATTGATCTGATTATGGGCTACTGTGATCATTATATTGTACTGGGCCAAAATACTTATAGGTAATTCGATTGGATTGGGTTGTTATTTGTTAAGTGGGCTGCTAAATATGGTTTATCTATTTTGGGGCTCGTGTTATCGGATTCATTGAGTAGTAAAACAAAATGATGTAGGGTAAAAATATAAATGACCGGGTTTTATTACTTGGACAGCCGTTAGTATGGTAATTTTTTAGTCGATATCCGTTAACCATCACAAAAATCACGAACAACAACACAACAAACACAATACATTACACTAAAACGATCCTTATCAAAATTCACCTTCATTCATCATGGCTAGTATTGAATTTTAATGACTATGGAGTTATTGTCCGATGTTATTTATTTGGGGGATTGAAGTAGTTTTTCGAGGAGTGTTACTTATGTTCACTCTTTGTTTTTTGGTCAACGAATGGATGACTTGTTTCGGGCATATACGGTCTTGTGATGAAGCCCACTTGATGTATCTAGTTATACTCGATGTAGGGAGTTACACTTGTAGTACTACGGGTTTAGCTATCACTTAAAGGAGTTACATTACAGTACTCAGTGTCTCACGTAGTTAAGGAGTTTTTCAAGAGGTGTTGTAATTTTTATATACTTTTGGGTGAGTATATGGTACTTAGAGATTTGCCTCTGCATCGTTCTTCATCACGCGGATAGTACAAGATTAAGTCATAAGTCGCGAATTTTGCTTTATTCTCGGGTTCGTTTCATCGGGTTGTCTCCATTAGTGGTCATCAGTATTAGCCTACAGAATAGATAAGGGGATTTAGATTGGGTTGATCAAGAGAGATTTGTAAAGAGAGTACCGACATCTTCTCACAGAGTATTGCTTATGCAATCACGGGTTATGAAGCTAAGTAAGCAGTTCCAGTTGGCATAAGATGTACACATGTGTAGGATGATTCCTTAGTTAGTCATCATCCTGGAGGGAGAAATGTGTACATTCGGTACTTAGTTGATTTTTTATGTTACCGTTTTGATGTTACCGTTTTGACTATATAGAGGGAGAAATTGTGTACGCTCGGGCCTTAATTGACTTTGGTGTAGCAATTCTTATCTGCACTTTCCTGGAGGGAGAAATGTACACATCAAGGACGCACAACAAGTTCACTTGATCAGGCTTTATAGAATATGTTGGAGGTTAGTCCGTAGAGATGATTAGTGCTTCAACTTGTTACTTTGGTGTCACGGTTTCGACTTCGGTAAAGGGATAAAGTGTTTTACTTTGGGCGGAATTTCAACAAGACTGGGGATGCTTAACTAGTGAGTCGATGTTGATGATATCATCCCTCCCTTAAGAACGGTGTATTAATTCTTATCAGTCTCAGGAGGTGTCTGTTTGGGAGGGAGCTGAAGAAGTTCAGAGCATAATTCATAGCTAAGCCAAAGTATTCGGATAAGAGAACTTCAAGGATGACAAATGAGATGCAGATTCTGATAAACTTCAACATGACCAAGTGCAAGAAAATGAAGCTTTCTCAAGACATGCAGCTAATTCAGAAACTTCGTGATGACCAGAAGCGTATGAAGAAAGTTTTTGAAGTCATGTCAGGAAGTTATGAGCATAAATCCAATCAAGATCGGGTTTGGTAAATAAAACTTTCTTATGTCTTCCTCCAACATTTCGTTCGTATACAAGCTGCAAGAAAAATAGCTGGAGTATTCAAGTAGATCGTCAAAACGATATTCTCTCAAGGAATACTGGACTTCATTCTTATCATTTTTCTTTATTTTTGCTTGTAGGGAAAACATTGTAATACCATTCACGTGTGACGCCCATCTTGGAGGGAGATTGTTAGCCTCACGTTTAGTGATGCTGGCCGTTTACACGTGAATTGGACGAGTTTTTGGACACTGCGTGTCACGGCAGGGGGTCTTTTATGTTAACTAGGAATAGTTAGCTTTTTCTTTTAGTATAAATACCCCTCATGGCTCTCCATGAAGGGGTGGATGTTCATTTTTCTTTTTTCCTTAATCTAATCTTTCATCTTTTTATGTTCATCTCCTCTCTTTACTTTCTCTCACTAAAATCAATATGTCTTATCTTTTGTTCTTTGATCACCCAAGACCCCCCGAATAAGGTGTTTTGTATCGCGTACAGCTACTCACCCAAATAGGGATGTCAATCCCAAATAGATCTATTTATACACTCGCGCTTCCTTAACCGGTCCTCCGGTCAAGAATTTAACAGTTCATGATAATGGGCAATGGTGGGTTATGTTACTTAGGCACATGCAAACAGGAGATGATAGCCGAAAACACTTGTGTCCAATAAAAATTAACTATTGTATTCGTAAATAGCTTTGAGTACTTAAATCCATAAGTAGAAAAGAGTGTGATATAAATCAAGTAATTGAGTTCGTAATGAGTATGTAAACAATTTCGTAAACGTGTATGCAAATGAGTATGTGACAAAGTACGAAACCAAGTTTGTAATCAACCATGTAATTGTATTTGTGATGAATTGCAAAATCAAGTATGTAAACCAAGTGTGTAGAATAGTATGTAAAAGATATTGTAACGAATGTGTAAACAAGTTGTATTGAGCATGTATTCTCCCCCGAGATTTGTAAAGTAAATGTAAAACGAGTGAAAGAGGGGCTATAAACTCACATTGATGTTGTAGAACGATTGGCGGGGATGCGCATATTAAGCGCCAGACAAAACGGAAACTGGAACGGCTCGACCAAGAAGTTGCGGTTTATCTTAACAGCTATGACCCACTAGCCTAGGATGATGTACTTGGTTTTTCGATGAATGAGCACGTCAACGTGACACGTTGATAAAAGATTTAGATTTAAAGTTGTAATAGTTTGGTGGTTGGTTAAATAAATAAATCAAAAAGTAACGCAAAGTGTGTAATATATTCCGTATATATTACATAATAGAAATTGACCGAGTATATAATTCATATCGTGAATTATATAACAAGACGCACAACCAAAAGAATAACTCGAAATATAATACGCGACATGTGTCACATCCAGAAGGTGTCAATTAAAATAATATGGCGTTAATTATATAGTGCTTTCCGAGTATTATATAAGAAAGATGATAAAATAAATGAAACTACATAATTTGACACGCGCCCGGATATCCCCAAGTGATTTAGGAAGTTCCTTTATAAAAATAAACGCACGTTTTAAGTTTGTGGATTAGATAAATGAAATTTCTAAAATCATAGTTTACGTTTGATTATCGGGTCTTCACGATTTAATAATTCTTAAGACATTTCCAGGTAATAAGTAAAGTAGTTTTGTAAAAGTTTACTAAGTATAGCGATTTATAAAAATCTCGGCATGACCCATTCGTTTATTTAACGTTTTCCATATTAACAAAAGTTAATCATTTTCCCTTAATTAAATCAAACCATGTTGTAAACCCAAACACATCCCTTAACAGTTATTATAGAAACAAAACGAAAATAATAAATAAAGTATTTATTTAACCAATGCCACATTTAGATCCGGTTTAATATATAAATTTATATATGAAATCCTTTAATTTGTATTATCCATTTATATAAACCAAACGCACCCCTGTGCGGTTTCTGTCGAACCAAACACACCCTTATCATGAAGCTGCCAAACCAAACACCCTTATTGCTGTTAACAGCCCATTCAAACGCACCCTAATCTGTTCCCTTATAAACCAAACGCACTCTACGGCTGTGGTTTAATACAAAACGCACCCTTATGGCTTTTCGGATCAACCAAACGTCCCTATCGTGCGTTTTAAGCAAACCAAACGCACCCCATGTGATGTTTAACAAAATCAAACGTGCCCTATGTGAGCTGTGAGCCAAACCAAACGCCCTCTTGGGCTGTTAAACGCGAAACCAACACACCCTCAGGGTGTTTTAACAAAACCAACCGCACCCTCGGCTGATGAGACGAACCATGAACCAAATGCACCTCATGGTGGTCTCATTAAACCCAACGCACCTTGTTGGTTGAGACCACAAACCCAACGCACCCAGCTGGGTTTTATCAAACCCAACACACCCTCTTGGTTGAGAAAGTGGCGGTGGTGAGGAGGTCGTGGTGAAGGTGGCGGTGGTGTGCCTGTTGTGGTGGTGGTGGTGGCGTTGTGCGTGGCGTGGTGATGTCAGTGGTGGTGTGGTGATGATATTGTTGGTGGATCGTAGGTGGGTGGATGGGGGAGATGATGTTGGTGGCTGCTGGTGGGTGGTTTGAGTGGCCGGAAAACTCGCCGAAAAGAAGGGGGGCGCCGGATAGTTTGAGAGGGAGGAGGAGACATATGAGTGTGTGTATAAGTTAACCTAGAAATGAGCAAACCCTATATGCTCACTTATATATATATATATGAAAAGTTATTAAAAAAATTGGCAAGTGTTTAATAGTTGTGGGTTGGTTATGTAAATATTTCACAGGGACCAAAAGTGTAACTTTTATTAAATAATGGTTCGGGACTCGTTTAGGCCAGTTAACGATTTATTCAAGGCACGAAAATTATGCCATTGCGTTTAAAATGATTTTTCCATGAAGTATGAATATTCACATGACTAGTTTTCATAAACGTTTTATAAAATTTATATAAAATGTTTATTATTTATTTGGTAGTCATTGGGTATTACGCGAAAGCTTTGTCCGTAAAATAAACTTTGATTTAAACGTTCGCATTTTTAAATAAACGCTATTGAATAGAATATTAACTAATTTATTAAATATTTTTATTTAATAAAAAGTGATAATTAAATATAAATTTAATTATTCTTGGGTCGGTATGTGTTGTGTTCAAAATTTTGCGAGGGTATTTTAGTCATTTTCTGCTTGGTTTCGTGTTTCGGGTAAAACTGAAATGTTGTCTGAAATATCGTTTTACATCAAATTGCTTTAGTCCCGTTCGAGTCGTTGAACCAACACGTTCCCATCCTCCTGCGCTCGTAGCCCCAGTCGTTTTATTGATAAGTAACCTTAGGAAGAACCTATATCTTCTCAGTTTTCAGTGTCCACCTCTCCGCTCAATTTAAAACTAAATTTGTACATGAGGTATGAAATAATAAATATGATTTATTATTTAAAATATGTTCCGAAAATTTTGCCGGTTACGGGGGGCGCGGTGGTGCTGTGGCTAACTGTTTTTATGAGACAATAAATGGTTAGAAAGTCAAAAACGTCAAGTCGGACCTGAAAAGTCAAAGTTTAAAATAGTCATTTAAAATTCCAAAAATTGCCGGATGTTACAAGCATAACCAAGTGGGATTCTTAAAGAAACCTAAAGAAAGTACAGGGTTTGCAGAGATAGTAGATTTTTTAAAAGGTTCGAAAATCATGTATGCCTTGACCCACAATCCCACTATCCATGACTCCCTAGTCAAACAGTTTTTGCAGACTGCAACTGCCACAACTCTTGCTGATGGGACTCTAGAACTAAGAGCAACCATAAATACTCTTGAGTATACAATCACTAAGGCATCTGTTCAAAGTAAGCTTCAATTAGCAAATGCTTCAGGGATTTCCATGTTGCCAAATAATGAGATTTTTGAGGGGATGGGTAATATGGGGTATCCAACTGATGGCACTTTTACATTTTGGAAAAGTCATTTTACACCCCAATAGAGATTTTTAGTCCATCATATTTTACACTGTATGAGTCTAAAAGTGGTGGATGGGATCAATTTTGTAGCAATATTGTGATGCTTTGATTTGTCTTTTTACTGGCAGGATTTATAACTTTTCAAAATTAATCTTTGATGGAATGGTGGCAAACTTGAAAAGTAAAACTAAGTTTTTGATGTACCCTCGATTTCTACAAATGATTTTGGAAATACAAACTGAGAGTAAACACCCTTATTTGGCTATTGTATTGACCAAAAAGATTTTTGGGAACATGAAAAGGGGTTTTAGAGGGGTACCAAGACCTTTGTTGCCTACAATGTTGCCAGTTGTTGTTGTGAATCAAAGTGCAGGAAAGCAGATCAAGCTGTGACTCAACCATCACCTTCTGAACCATTACCATCTTCATCTCCACCACCTGTGATATCTACAACTACTGAGTCTGAACCTATACCTGTAGCTGAATTAACAACTCACCCTAACTCACTTTCACCTGAACCTGAGAATGAACCCATTGAGCACACTTTTGAGCAACCATCATCTGAACACCAACCACTTTCACCTAGACAGGAAACTGAAATTCCACATTCTCATGATCCTACTCACCCTCATGTGGCAGAAGAAAGAACTATGACAATGGATGACCTGCTTCAATTGGTTCCCAAGTTGATAACAAAGGTTGATAGTTTGGAGAAAGAACTAAATCAGACTAAGCTGACCATGGGAAAAGCAATTGTGAAATTGGTGAAGAAGGTAAAGAAAATGGAAGTTGTTCTCAAAAGGAGACTTGTGGTTCTCACTGATTCAGAGGATGAAGATGCTGAAAATTCTTCCAAACAGGGGAGGAATTTACAAGAGGAAGGTTTGGATAAAATGGTCTGGTCTATTATGAAGGATAAATCAAAGGATTTTGAGACTCCCATATAAGGCAAAACTTCAGGGGAGGCAGATATTAGTCCTGGAGGATTAGAAGCATCTGAAACTCTAGCTAAAGTCCTTACTCGAAGAACCAAGACCTACACAAGGAAAGTTAAGACTGGAGTGAGGAGGAAATTGGATGCTGATGAAGTTAATACTGGTGAAGGAATTAATATTGGTTTCACAGATGTTAATACTGCCTTTGAAGAAATTAATTCTGGTAATGAAAGCATAATTCCCTCTCTAAAGAAAGGTCAAAGAGAAGGAAAGGCAGTGCTTGAAGAAAAATCTCAGTCTAAAAAGACAAAGAAACAAATCAGAGAAGAGCAAGCTAGTTTGGCAGAAATAGTAAGACTGCAAGCTCAAGAGGAGGCTAAAAAAGCAAGAAAAGCTAAACTGGAAAGACAGGATGCATTGATTGCAAAGAGAGTGCAGGATGAGTTAGAACTGTCTGAAACTAAAAAGAATAGGATGGCTCAAGTACAAGAAGCTGCAAAGTACTATACAGAAGAAGATTGGGATTCAGTAAGTGCCAAGCTGGAAGCAAATAGAGATCTATCCAGCAAAGTGTTATCAATTGATTTCTCTAGTGATGTTTTTGCTAAGAAGATGGTGGAGTTAATCAATGAGAAGAAGAGGTTGTACAAAGAATAAAGAGAGAGAGATAGAATAAACAAACCTATGAATCAAGCTGAGCAAAGGGAGTACATGATCAAGTACTTAAAAAGCCAAGGTAATAACTGGAAAATGGGTCAGCTGAAGAAGTTGAAACCTGATGAGCTGAAGGAAGAGTTTGATAAGTGTGTAGAGAAGGTAGAAAAGTTTATTCCTATGAACTCAGAGCTTGAAGCATCAATGTTGAAGATGTTATCCCACTAGTTTAATCCATTACACAACTATAATCTATACCAAGATGCTAGAAAATAAGAAGAAATCTTAGAGAGAGAAAGTAGAGAGAGAAACAAGAAAGAAAGTTAGATTAGAGAGAAATGGGAAGTTACAAGTGATGGGAAAATGCAACCAACACCCTTCACCAAGTGTGGTGAAGGGATATTTATACCCTAGCCTTCTAGTTAGCTCATGGGCTTCTAAATGGGTCGGGCTTGGCTAAACTTAGGCTTTGAGCCTGAAACACGGACAATATTAGATTACAATCCAAGCCTATTGAACCCGACTAGCCTAATACAATACAAGACCTAGATTGACTTTCTAAGACCGATAACATTCTTGTTTGACTTAATATAATTAAGGCTAACAATCTCCCCTAATGTTGAGGTCTCTTTCTTCAAACTATTAAAAACAATAAGCTAGAAAAATAAGCACTCAGAAAAATAAGATAAACATAAGTCTCACTCGACTAAGCTTTAAATCAAAAACAATATAAAATAAAGCTAGTCTAAATTAGCTATTAAAGAAGTCTTATTAGACTATAAGCTTAAAGAGGATCGGATCCAAAAATTAGCTATAGCATGAGCTTATTTAGAAATAAGCAAAAGAAAAGAAAGAGTAGAAGAAGAATAAGCATAAAAAGAAAATAAGCATCAAGAAATAATAAGCATTAAATAAAAACCAACCTTAAATATCTTCATTAATAAGCTCAAGGAGTTGATTACAATAAGCAAGTAATAAGCTTAAAAAGCTTATACAATAAGCTAACACTAAATTATACTACTCCTAAACACTACAAAATAAACTAAAAAAATTCACACACTAAAAATCTAACACCCTTCTCCCACAGCTGCGTGTAGTATTTATAACCCCAAGTAGGTGGGGGCAATTTCATCCTTTCAAGCCTCCATCCAATTATATTGCTGGATCTAGGGGTATTTTGGTCATTTTGCACTCCACCAACCGCCTCATTATTGCACATGATTGGCACACGCCTACCTCGTACTGACTGCTACAATACCTCGGACTGACACACGTTAGTGCATGTGGCACCAATCTATTGTCCAGACGCCACATGAACAGTACCTGTACGGAGTTGTTCAGTACCTGGTACTGACGTAGCTTGCCACCTGTACTGCTACAGTACCGGTACCTGCACATTTGACACCCAATATTAGTACAAGCGCCCGTGTCACACATATAGTGCGTGCCAGTGGCATTTTCACTGCTCACCCACCATTGGTCAACTGCCGGTCAACTACCGCCGGACCGCGGTCAACGGTGGTCAACGACGGTGGTCAACGGCGGTCAACACCGCCGGACCACCGGTCAACGGCGGCGGTCAACGACGGTCAACGGTGGCGGACCACCGTTGACCACCGCCGGACCACCGGTCAACGGTGGTCGACGGTAAGTCAACTGCCGGGTCGGGTCAGGTCTTGGGCCGGGTCTGGTCGGGTCATGGGCCGGGTCTGGTCGGGTCGTGGGTCGGGTCTGGTCGGGTCGTGGGTCGGGTCGTGTCGTGAGGGAATAAATCCCTCTAGCATGAATCGAACTCGTGACCCTTAGAGGATGAAACTATGCACACACAGCTTACCGCTGTGCTAGTGCATAGTTACATTTATATGTATGCAAAATATTTATATAACCTCATTTTAACTTGGTCCAGGTCATTTATAACTAAAGGTTCAAACAGGGACGAAAAAGGTTCAAAATAAAAAGGTTTAAATATAAAAGGCCGGTACCGTTGGACTCGTTTTTTCGTGCTCTTTCCAATGGTGTGATCGAGGAATTTTCACGACTTCGTTTGGACCTCGATAAATGTGAAAACGTCGTCGAAAGTCACCCGAAAATTACCGTTTTTGCTTCGTTTTCAATTCCTTTTTACCTGTAAGACAATTAAAACACAATTACAAAAAACATATTTGAACATAATTATCTAAATTTTAGTGTTTTTAGTCTTTTTGTAGTGTTTTCGGCAGTACAAAATTTGTAAGTTTGTGCCAATATCATATCCCCTCCACACTAAACCATTGATGGTCCCTCACGCAATGTAAATAAACATACCCGAATATAAATACTTTATCCCCTTTTTAACGGAATGACCCCCGCAACAATCAAATCTAAGTACAGAATAATGGTCCTTTATTAGGGTCTAATAATCTTTCATTTTCGCTAGGCTTCCCCGTTGGTCTCGTTGGAAAGATAGATGATAAGATAGATATATTAATTTTTTGAATAAGGGATTTTTTATAAGGCGTTAATAGTGGAAGTGGAGGCTCCGCGGACGGTGTAACTAGCCCCCAAAACTAAGCTTAAAACGAAATCACTGCTAAGTACAAGTTTGGTTGCTAACACTATTCTTATTGGTATATTGTAAACTGTTCACCTCCCGATAAATTTAATTATTAGGTGATTGGTGCTATTTCGATTTAACCATGGATCATCGTTATTACAAAATTACACAGAATTTTACGTGCCACTCGAGAAGATTGATTTTGAAGGCGTGTGACATCCCATGGAGCGGATTTTCGTGAGGGGCACTGCCCTTCCGCATCGGCTAATGTGATCGGGTTTTGACACCTCACGGAGACTAGTATCGGGAATCACGGACCGATCGGTATTATAAATCGCTGAGGTGTTTCCGTTTACCACATTTTCGTATTTGAAAAAGCAACAATCATAAATCGAATTAGTCTTAGTGCAAAAAGCATTACAAATTTAAATTTAATAAAAATAATTTTCCACTTTTCGCAACATAAAACTATTAACTAACATCGGTCCTTTAGAGCTACAGAGCACACCCATCCCCCCCCCCCCCCCCCCCACCCCCCCGTGTGCAGGCCACTAGCCTCTCCCCCCCCCCCCACCCAACCCCCCACCCCGCCCTGCCCCCCCCCCCCCCCCCCCCCCCCCCATCCACTAGCATAGTCAGCAGCTCACTCTCAAGTGTTGTTGTGACGATTCGATAATCAAAGTATGAAGTATATCTCTTGATCGCTACTTCTGCTATCTTGTTATGATGGCTTGTCATCACTGATGCCTTCGTCCGTGTGCACCGGTAGCCACTTTTATCTGTACCACTTGAAGTCCCAATGTATGTACGTATATCTGTATTTAGATAGATAGCGCCACACAACATAAAATAAAATCAACACATCCTCTTATTAACCGCCAGTCGCTAAATCAACCCATAATGATCGTGTGTCACTGAATGGTCTGATATATTCTACCCTTTGTTCTAAGGGCATACAACCCACACCATCGGCCTATCCCCCATCCTTTCCTCCTATCGCCTAAGACCGCGTCATCACACTCTCGGCAGCACACGCCCCTCACCGCCACCGACTGAATGTAATCTCTGCGCGAAGATATTTATTACTTACTTTTTAATTTTTATTTATTTATTTGCAAACATTAATCGAAGATGAAAATACCATTTTTAGAAAATTTAAATATAAATTCAAACTAAGACTAAATTTATTAACACCGACTACATACTTTATTCAAAAATAGTTGATTTAAGTCTAATTTTCAAAGATAGCACGTATTATTAGTCAAATTAGAAGCTTACGGGAGAAAAAGCGAAAATTACATACATGAGCTTTTAAGATTTCCAAATAATCCTTGTTTAGCATCCAACTTCTACTTAAACTATCATTTTTTTCGTTCTTTTGCAAAATTTTAAAGTTAAGCAAACGCTAAGTCTAAAAAGCTAAGGGGAAAGCTAGAGTTTTAAACTCGGTCAAATCAAAAGCTACCTAATTCTACGGGCCTCCCCATACTCTACCCCCCTACTCAAAAAATTATTACTATATATATTTATATTTTTAATTCATCATATTTTTTTTTAAATAAAATAATAAAAAAAATTAAAATTTTGGTCAAAACGTGGTTGCACAGGACACAACAAGGCACATGTATGATCACATTTCAATAGAAATCCCCCCCACACTTAGAATGGAACATTGGCCTCAATGTTCAAAAATATCGGGTGTTACCCCCACACTTAGGAATGAAAAAGGCAAATGCAAAAAATTCAAGTGTGAAAGGGAAAACAATATATATATATACATGATCAGGATTGAGGATTCCAAAATAAGCAAAGTCTCGAAGAGCCTAGGGACGCATTAGAGGATTGGGAAAACGAGCACGGGTCTTCATGATCTTAAGGAATCCTGCAAGCAAAAACAATACACAAACCAAAGAAAGAAGCACTGCCCCACACTTGGGCTATAAAATCACATGCTAATTCATAATAATATATTATACTAGGATAAGATGGGTTTGCCACCCTACGAAGTTGCTATTTTTTTGTAACCGAGTCTTGAGCCTGACTCGATCCCCCACACTTGAGCTTGGTCAAGGAGGATAGAAATGGAGATACGGAACATCCAAGTGAGGAATGTTCCCTCCAGAAATCATCATCGGGCTTTCAGAAAAATCAAAAGTGATTTTGGCCTGATGAGATAAGAAAGGAGAAGAGAAAATACCAGGTTTGAACACTTTGTCCTCGTTTTTGGATGAAAACGGGAGCAAAAGGTCAAACACTGGACAAAGGGTGGGTTGGCATGGGGGAAAAGATTAGCCATATGTAAGAACATCCATGTTCAAGAAATTTCCACCACCACTTTGTTTATGATCTCACCCGCCATCTGGTTCCAAATTAAATGCAAATCTTAACATACGGTGGTTACCGGGGCTGATGGAGGACGGGGAAGAGATGGATCATCAAAATGATCAAGAGAAAATGACTCATTTTCGGGAAGGGGAGGAGAGTCATTGCTAAGCAATTCTTCAAGAAAACAAATATCCCCTTCCGAGTCATAGTCGTCGATCTCAATGCCCCGTGGCATCAAGTCATCGGAAGCAAGAAATAAGTCGACCTCCTCCATAAGAGAGTCACTATCCTCAACGGGGATAGGATATGGAAAGAGAGACTCGATTGTAGCATCAAAAATTTCAGAATTAGATTCTCGCGAGTCAGAGGAAGAGAAATTCATCAAAATAGAATCGATCTTTTAGAATCAATCGGAGATTAGAGTCTACGATTTAGTAGAGCTTCTAAACGTTTTCCGATTCGGCTTACAGCAACGTTCATCAATTCCGGTGGATTTGGAATGACACATCTAAATCCTTTGATAGGAAGAATTTTCTCATTAGTGATAATTTCATCGTCAAGATCGTAAAGAGGATTGGAGAAATATTTAAATTCATCCTTTTGAATTTCCTCTTCGGATAATGACTCATCATCACTAGAGAAATCGTCGTTAGAATCGAAAAGAGGATTATCGAAGTTCGAAAAATGAGATTCCGGATGAAATCATCATTTATGGCACATCACACTCACTTGTCACCACTCGGATCAATCCGCGGGACTCACTTGGGGTAGGGATCAAGGTCTTTCAACACTATTACTTGATTGGTGTTAGCGATTCGTCTACCAGAATAGTGTCGAGGATGCTCATCCTCCCATTATGAGGAGTCGGAATGGGTAAGTTCGGGGTTAATTGTGGAACGGCCTATTATATAACATTCCCTTATTTTACTATTTTCATCATAAATGGAAGGCATCCAAAGTTGTTGAACTTTTAAATCAAACCGTTTTTGATAATCATCATCACAATCATCGTCGGAAATAACGTCGGACTCACTTGGGATTGGAATAGGATCTTTAACACTAGATTCAAGTGAACCTTTTTGTGTGTCAAGATGCTTACCCTTTTTAGAGGAGTTACGGTTTTCACAGTTGAAAAAGGAAATACGTTTGGTAGAAATTGTGAAATTTCTTAAAGTCGGATCAATTCGTAACTTCCTTGAACGAATAGAAGCTTGAGGAATAGATTTTTCTTCGATATTTAAGCACTCTTGACTTTTACGTTTAGCTTCTAACTCAGCGGCCTCCTTTTCTTTGGCAATTCGTTTCTCATCCTGAACTTTTATCAATTCTCGCATTTTGCATCTGTTCCTAATGGTATCGATTTAAAGCTCTTCGTCTTTTGCCCGACAAATATCAATTCCACGTTTCTTGCATCTTTTGTATGTTTTATCTATTTTCGTGGGGGTTGAGTACATTGATAATTCCATTTGATATCCACCACAATATTAAAAAAACTCGCAATAGGCTATTCTTTATCGACACATAATTGTGTACATTAGTAAACTGTCGTGTGGAAGTCCACATTTACAATAAATATATTGACATTCATTTTGTAAATCATTTGGATATAATTATCACCTAAAGGTTCTTGATTGTTACACGGTTCGAATTTAGAATTAAACGGGATAGTGATGGAATCGAAACAACCTCCGTCGTTATTGATTGTTAACACAATTATTACAAAATATGTCGAATATTGTTGATTCGTGGATCCGGAGAAATTCGCGAGAGGGAGGGAGATGTGTCGAAAAAATGCGGAGTCGGATTACAATTCGGACAACTCCGTCATTTTGGTAAAAACCGCACATCTCAAAGTCGTCACGGGCATTGTGGGATGTTCGTTTGTCTTCCACAATTATAAACGGATAAATAAAAATCCGAATGGTCGGACATTAAGAATTAAAAAAATAGAGGGTGAAGAAAAGAATATTAAACGGATTTTAGGTTACGAAGATATTTTTGGGTTTTATATTTTATTTAAAATATATTTTTTTTAACAATTTATTTTAAAGGATACACGATAAGACAACTTAAACCAAAAAATCAAACTTACTTCACGGTAGCTTCTCAAAAATTAATTTTCAAGGTGAGCGTACTTACGTAAGTGTCATAAATGGCAAGTTTTTGAATCTTTGGTTGATTTGGGAAATTTTTTCAAGTGTCCGGAACTTATTTATGATAATACTCAGTTGAATGGTTTATTTTGTTTGATTGTTTTGTTACGAACTGTGTTTATTTATTTTTTTTCTAAAAGGGACAAACGACAATTTTTATATTTTAGATTTTTTTTTGAAATAGAAATAAAAATATTTTTGGATTTTTATATTTTTATAAGAACGAAAATAAACTTTTCGAAGAAAGGATCTTCAAGGCTCGATCACGAACAATCCCGTAAAAATCGCTACATCTCTCCCCGACAACGACGCCAAAAATTGATTCGGTCCGAATTAACACATATATATAATATATAGATACGTACTAATAAGAAGGATAATCAATAATAGTATAAAAAGTAATTTTCCGTCGGGTTCTAGAAAATCGCTTTTAACCAAAGCAATTATCAAAAACCTCCCGGGTCGTTTCCTCGGCGAGAAGATGAATGGAAATCTACATTCAAGTTGTAAATCGAGCTTGATTAACACTTAAGTTTTTGGGTTTGGTTTTCTAAATCTACTAAAAGGGGAAGCATATAAAATGGAAACTAAACTTTTGAATTTAAACTATTTTTAAACTAATATTAATTTTAAGATTAAAAACTACAAGATTATACTAAAATTGATCTAAAAGATATAAATGAAGAAAATGCTTGCTAAGTGACGTAAAGTGTTCATTAAGTGCGGGTTTTAGGTTTAACGAATTAAAATCCTTGAAAACAAATTTTAAGAAATTAAATGACAAGTAAAGTAAAGTGCTTTTTAAAATAAATGACAAGTATTTAAATTGTATTAAAAGTAAATGACGGTATTTGAAATTGGAAAATTTAATACTATTAATTTTTTTAAACCTTTTTAAACCGCACCCAAAATTCCAAATCACTGATACTGCAAACACTAATGAACTACTCACTAAATCATACAAATAAACTAGCAACAATCATAAGATCAACATAAACATTTAAGCTAATAATCTAAACTACTAGTATTTAAAAAGAAAAAGGTAACCGAATGAAGAACCGCAATGATATAAAACCACCCGATCTTACAAACTTAATAAACAAATAAGTTTATCACTTTAAAGCTTTTACTTTACTAATTAGCTAATAAAGGTGTCAACTTTATCCACTAATTATTTTCATAAAAACTACAAAGATCAAAAACTTATTTATTTATCAACCTTATAAGACCCTTAAGCTCCGGCCTTAGATGTAGAAGGATGGAATAAGAAATAAGACATGAAAAGTTAGAACAAAAATAAGCTAATAAAAAGATGAAAAATTTTAGATCTAAATCCACCCGAAACTAAGGTGTTCAATCAAGTGAACTCGGATCGGGTATATTTAAGGATTTAGATCTAAGAAAAATAAGCTAGAATAAAAAAAGCAACAATTTTATGCTAGAAAATAAGCTAAAATATAAGATCTATTATTTTTAGATCTAATCCACCCGAAACTAAGGTGTTCAATCAAGTGAACGAGAGACGGGTATATTTAAGGATTAGATCTAAAAACAATAAGCTAGAAAAATAAGCACTCGAAAATAAGCTAAAATAAGCTCACTCGAAAAGCTCTAAATAAAAACAATATAATATAAGCTAGTCTAAATAACTATTAATAAGCTTATTAGAAAATAAGCCTTAAAAACGGATCTAAAAAATCAGCTATAAGCATGAGCTTATTTGGAAATAAGCAAAAGAAAAGAAAGAGTAGAAGAAGAATAAGCATAAAAAGAAAATAAGCATCAAATAATAATAAGCATTAAATAAAAACCAACCTTAAATATCTTCATTAATAAGCTCAAAAATCTTCATTACAATAAGCTAAATAAGCTATAAAAGCTTTTACAATAAGCTAAAAAGTATACTACACTACTCCTAAAACTAAAAAAAACACACACTAAATTACTCTCTAAAATTTCTCTTACTAAATTCTAACACCTAAATGAGCTGCTGCGTGAAGTATATATAGCCCCAAGTAGGTGGGGGCAATTTCGTCCTTTCAAGCCTTCATCCAATACTTGCTGGACTCTAGGGTATTTTCGGTTATTTTTGCCACTCACCAACCGCCCATTATTGCACATGTTGGTACACCTTCGCCTACCTCTAACTGACTGCTAACAATAACCTCGGACTGACACACAACAGTGCCACGTGTCACCCTCTGATTGGTCCAGCCGTCATCAAAACATTACCCTGACGGTGACGGTGTACTGGCACGATCCAAGGTGTACGTGGGAGCTGCTAAATAGCCGGGGTCGAAACTGACGCTCTGCCACCACTTACCTCGTACCTGTCGACATCTGACTAAAATTCCAATTCAATAGATGCGCCCTGTGTCACCCACCTGTTTGTCCATACGCAGCCGTCGGACCACCGTTCAACTCGTGTCAACGACGTGGTCAACGACGGGTCAACACCGGCCGGACCACCGTTCCAAAGGCGGCGGTCAACACGGTCAACGATGGCACCAACCGTTGACCACCGCCGGACCAACCGGTCAACGGTGGTCGACCGGCCGTACATAAAGGCGGTCTACATTTGGTTTCGTGGGCCAGGTCAGGTCGGGTCATGGGCCGGGTCTGGGTCGGGTCATGGGCCGGGTCTGGTCGGGTCATGGGCCGGGTCGTGAGGCGGGTCGTGAGGGGAATAAACCCTCATGAGAATCGAACCAAGGACCTCTTGATTAAAAGCACAATGCTCTAGCCGGTGGACTAGAGCATGGCTTTAATGTATATATGGAAAATTTAATATATAACCCCTTATTGGCTTGGTTTTGTCTATTATAACTAAAGGTTCAAACAGGGATGAAAAAGGTTCAAAATAAAAAGGTTTAAATATAAAAGGCCGGTACTGTTGGACTCGTTTTTTGTGCTCTTTCCAATGGTGTGATCAAGGAATTTTCCAGACTTCGTTTTCGACCTCGATAAATGTGAAAACGTCGTGAAAGTCACCCTAAAATTAACCGTTTTTTGCTTCGTTTTAATCCTTTATTACCTGTAAGACTTAAAAAAAACAATACAAACATATTTGCAAACATAATTATCTAATAATTTTAGTATTTTTAGTCCTTTAATAGTGTTTTACAAACGGGGTAACAAAATATGTATATTTTAGCCAATATCAATGATCATACTGAATTAGTAAAATGTTTTTCCAATCTTGAGGTTAATCACTTAAATTTACAGTTAAAGTATCAAAACCTTAAAGAAAGCTTTGGAAATGACCCATCTCTACCCACTCGAGATACTCCTGATTTTGACTCAGTCTTTGTAATCAAAAAATGAAAGCTTCCATTCAAGGAAAGAACTACGCCATCAAAAAATTGAGAACGCAAATCTCTTAATTTAAGAGAACCCGGAGTAAGTAGACCCGTACTCATCTTGATTTCAGGACCTTTAGATTTTCAAGATCACTCAATTAACTTAAAAAGTCCCTCGATTTCTTCTTCAAGAATAAATGTGCTTTTTAGGGCAGAAATGAAAAAGTATTAAAACAACAATACAAGAAATGTACGATTCTATTAAGATCAAGCGTGACTAAGCATTATAGAAACAGAACAACAGGCCTGCAAACAGAAAAATGAATAATCATTAAAGCCCAAAATACATGAAAATCTGAAATGCAACACTATAGAGTCTGTAAAACCAAGAGTTCTTGCACCCAGTAGGTATGCTGAAAGATGTTGAAAACCAAATCCCCCCCCCCTCATAATAGGAACAACAAGGAAGTTCATCTATATTATCTCAAACATCTTAAGGAAAGTGTAGAAACCCTTCGCGAGATAGTAGAGGAAGCTAAGGTTGAAAGACCATTTAATAGATCACTTGCATCTGCTTGCCTTTACACCAAACACTCTCAGGAACTCTTAGAATATGTGATTGGCACTTGTCCGAAGCCTTTAACCAACGAGATAAAAAGCACGCTCCTACCCCTGTGATTAGGAAAAAGGCAAGTTACTTTTGAAGACCAATGTGACACGTCAAATAGTAACACACACAAACATTGTATGAGCAACTGAATCAGCTCATAAGACTAATGTCATGGTGCTCCTGCTATAGGAGCAAACTGTTGTAACAATGCTAGCGGATCACAGCCTAGGAGCAATACCAAGAAAAATAGGATCTCGCCAGCTAAAGGTGTCAACAAGAAGAAAGTAGAAGAACACCCTAGGATAAATAAGTCTAACTTAAGAACCACTAATCATGTTGATTCTAGTAGTAGCTCTAAGCGTATTGTAATTAATTCGAATTCTGATTCTGTTTGCCAAACATATAACAAATGTTTAATTTCTGCAAATCATGATGTGTGCATGGTTGATTATTTGCAATCTGTTAAGGAATCCCCCTCTATTCATAATATTCATAATGTTGTCCGCAAAGTTAAGCAAGTTTGGAAACTTAATCAAGTTAGCAATGTATGGAAAAACCCACAGCAAAGTCATACCAAGTGTGATCATCAATGGAGACCTACGGGCAGAATTTTCACTTTAGGAGAACATTGCCCTTTAACTAGGCTCACTAAACCCAAAGTAGCATCTGCTAAGCAAAATGAGAATCAGGCCATTACTTGTGCTAACCAACAGGAACCCAACCAAAATTGGGGATCCAACTTTCCAAACTCTCCATCTTTCCGTCTGTTTTCAAATGCAGGTCGTACAGATCGTCCTTTGGTATTTGGACTCAGGCTGTTCAAAACATATGACGGGGGATCGCTCACGGCTCAGGAATTTCATGAATATGTTCATCGGGACAGTTTTAGATTTCGGGTAAAGACCATTTTTGGTGGCTATCATGGGTTATGGAGATTACGTGATTGGTGATAGTGTGATTTCCAGGGTATACTATGTGGAAGGACTAGGACACAATCTGTTTCTGTCAGACAATTTTGTGACTTTGATCTTGAAGTTGCATTCAGGAAGCATTCATGCTATGTTCGAGATACGGATGATGTTGAATTAATTAAAGGCTCTCGTGGTTCTAATTTGTACACTATCTGATTGAAGACATGATGAAGTCCTCTCCAATTTGCTTGTTGTCCAAAGCCTCCAAGAACAAATCTTGGTTGTGGCATTGGCGTTAAACCACTTGAGACGTAGATACCATCAATGACCTTGCAAGAAAGGATTTAGTACGAGGCTTACCTAGATTGAAGTTTGAGAGAGATCATCTCTGCTCCACGTGTCAACTAGGAAAAAGCAAAAAACATACCCATAAACCTAAAACTAAAAACACCAACTTGGAAGTTCTTAATACCCTTCATATGGATTCATGTGACCGAGCGAGTGCAAACATTTAATGGGAAGAAATACAACTTTAGTCATCGTTGATGATTATTCTCGGTTTACTTGGGTTAAGTTTTTGAGATTAAAAGATGAAACCCCAGAGGTCGTCATCAAATTTCTGAAGCAAATACAAGTTGATCTCAACAAAACTGTTAGATACATTCGTACCGACAATGGCACTAAATTTGTCAATAAAGATTTGACTGCATATTATGAACGGTCGGCATTTTCACCAAAAGACAGTTCCAAGACTCCACAGAGAAAGGACGTTGTCGAACGACGGAACCAGAACACTATTAGACTGCCCTAGGACAAAGCTTGCTGATATTTTCCACGGCTGTCCGATGTTTCTATGGGCAGAAGCTGTGGCTACTGCTTGTTACACCCAAAACCGATCCCTCATTCACACTCTTAATAACAAAACCCCATATGAGCTGGTGCATGATAAGAAGCATGATCTTACCTTTTTCCGTGTCTTTGGTGCACTTTGTTACCCTACAAATGACAGTGAAGATCTTGGAAAATTACAACCAACAGCTGATATTGGAATATTCGTTGGTTATGCACCTAGCAGGAAAGGGTATAGAATTTACAACAAAAGAACCCGACAAATTATGGAAAACTATTCACGTTCAATTCCAATGAGTGGAACTGAGTGCAAATGGCCACCAGTTGCAACTCGTACAGGACCCCGCTCCTTCATTTCGAGAAGCCTCTTGACATATAAGTATTCAGGCTCGTACTCAAAATCCGTTCCTGTCAGTACCTTATGTCCGTCCCACAAATAAAGAACTGGAGATTTTATTCCAACTAATGTTCGATGAATACATGGAACCTCCTCGTGTTGAAAGACCGGTCTCTCCTGCTCCAGCAGTTTCAGTCCCAGTCAATTCAGCCGGTACACGTTCATCTACTACCATTGATCAAGATGCACCTTCTCCAGGTCATTCACCGTCATCTTCGGCATTACAATCTCCTAGTTTACATCAAGGCGTTGTAGCTGAATCTACTCTCATGGAAGACAATCCCTTTGCTCCTGTTGACAATAATCCCTTCATAAACGTATTTGCTTCGGAACCTAGTTCTGAAGTATCATCATTTGGGGATCTTAGTTCAGCAGAATCTCTTTATGTCTCTCAAACACTTCATCATCTCAGGAAATGGAGCAAAGATCACCTGCTGGATAATATTATTGGCAATCCCTCTCGGCCGGTATCCACCAGAAAACAACTGGCAACTGATGCCTTGTGGTGCTTGTATAACTCTGTACTGTCAAAAGTCAAACCAAAGAACTTCAAATCTACAATAACTCAAGATTTTCTGTTTTCAAGCTATGCACGATTGAGAATTCAACAACGAATTTGGATCGACTTTCAAGATGGGAATAAGTACCACCGAACCAGACTATGTCATGATTATTTCTCTCAAGTGGATTTATAAAGTTAAACTTGATGAGTACGGTGATGTTCTGAAGAACAAGGCTAGGTTGGTGGCCAAGGGATATTGCCAAGAGGAGGGTATTGATCTCGAGGAGTCATTTGCACCGGTTGCACGTGTCGAGGTTATTTGTATCTTCATCGCCAATGCCGCCAGTAAAAACATGACCATCTATCAAATGGATCTCAAGACAGCATTCCTTAATGGCGAGTTAAAGGAAGAAGTCTATGTTAGTCAACCAGAGGGTTTCGTTGATCTGGACAATCCGACACATGTTTATCGTCTGAAGAAGTCCTTTGAACGATTAAAGCAAGCTCCTCGGGCTTGGTATGATACCTTGTCTCGATTTCTTCTGGACAACAAGTTTTACCAAGGGTGCAGTTGATCCGACATTATTCACTCAGAAAAACAGGCTAAACCATGATTCTTCTTGTACAAATAGATGTAGATGATATCATAATTGCCTCGAACCGAACCCTAAAGCGTCGTGACATATTTTTCCAATGAATGAGTACAAAATTTTAAATTTCAAGATGATTGGTCAAATGTTTTTTTTCTTAGGTTTTAACAAGTATCTCAAAAACCGCATAGTCAAATTATTAATCCAAGCAAATTTAATTCATCCTTGAAACCATCAAAGATATCAGACATCAGTCTAAGGGCTATGGCGTAGTTGGTGTAGTGCGATTATGCCCAATAATTATACACCCTGTTGGGATCGACTTCAAATACTAATGATGACCCTAAAGGTGGATTCCCTATTGACCATAACTCGATTCGTATATAGATCAGGCTCTTCTAAGGTTACTATCTGTCACTGCCCGCAGACCGATCTAATATTCGATGTTAAGCATTACGTTGCTAGTGTTATCAGGCTTCGCCTACCAAAAAGCACCTTAAAGCACTTAAACGGGTCTTTCGGTATCTCAAGGGAACCATTAATTAGGGTCTTTGGTTATTCTAAAGACACCTGCTATGACACAACTGGCCTATGCAGTGCGGACCATTCAGGTAGTTCAAGACACACGGAGAATTACGTCAAGAAGTTGCTCAGTTCCTTGGAGATAAATTAGTTAGTTGGTCATCAAAGAAACAAAAGAGAACTGTGATCTCAACTACAGAGGCTGAATACATTGCCATGTCTGGATGTTGTGCTCAGATACTTTAGATAGAATCTACAGCGTCATAGACTACGGTTTTTTTTTTTTTTTTTTTTTTTTTTTTTAATTTTTTTTTTCTTTGCCTTCAATTAGATTCAATGTATTATCACAATCGCAGTGCATTTTGCACTCTTACTGCAATAATGTCCATCACTCCCTGTCCAAGTACATTGACAAACGACACACCCTTTTTATATATAAGAGAGCAAGTTAGAAAGGCGTGGTTTGAAATGTACTTCGTGAACGACTGATTAAAATCAGCTCTCGAACAATTCACCAAAGCATATACCAAGAGATGCGGTTCGAATTTCTACTTCAAGACTTTATGAAGAGGACTGGTCCACACGAAAACCCTTAAAACACCTTTAGGAAGGAGCAGATGAGTATAGGATTGTCCCCCAATAAACCTATTTAAATATGTCTATCTCTAAGCCTCACCCAAAGAAATAACGCCAGAAACAACAATAAACCCAACATATAATCCTACCAGAACACCACACCACTCCCCCCGCACCCAGTCCCAACCCCCTCGAGAACACCTCATTTTTATCCCGACATGCCTACTCTAACAAACCAATAGTGTAGCCCAACACCATTACACAGACCTAGAAATGTCAATACAATAATGACAAAGGGTCCTTAAATGAAGGCTCGAACGAAAGTTCAAATTATCAAAACATTCTATATGTCTTGCATATATTTACTCCTCAACTATCTACCCATTTCCCATCCCAATACACTATATCAAAATGATGAAATCTGACTTTCCAAAAAGATGGCTGTTCCTGACAACGGGTGATTAACTTATCCCGGGCATAACGTTTTAGTGCATTATTTCTTGATATAGAAGATAAGTCTTCTTTCTTTAACCAAATGATTTTTCGTCTATGATTCTTCAGAAAATTATTTGTGTTACCCACGGTGGAAAATGTTGTTTGAAAATCAATCAGACTTGAATTTCTCAAAATTTGTCACTCAATCAACGACTACAGCTCTTTCAATAGAAAACAGGTCATTGATTGAGGGGGAGAGTGTTTTTCAAATTTATGACATCTAACGGGCATTTTAATTCATCAAATAATTAATTAATAAAAGGTTGTTGTATTTAACGGGGTTACATCTTGAAGAGGAGTTAAACTTTCTTTTAACTCAAAGGGCCAAATTTGTTAATAATTTGTGAGTATAGGGACTTATGTGCAATATGCTAAATGTTTCCTAGGCTTATGAAATTACAAAGTAATGGTCTTAGGAAGTTAAGGGACCAAAACTGCCAAATGATGAAACCATTAAAAGTATAAAAGGAGGTAGCGAGTTACTGTTGGTCAAATCTTGCAAAAACTAGTCAAACCATATCCATAAAAACCCTCTCACGCAACTCGTTAGGTTGAGCTTTTCTTTGATTCATGATTTCTGTAGATTTTAGTGCCAAGGTATCTTTTGTATAATGTTCTATACCTAATAAACATATTACATCTAGAACATGGTTGTCTTAATCTCACTAAAATGCTCAAAATCAATGATTTCTCCTTTATTTATCATCTAAATCTTCGTTAATGATTGGAATGATATGTTATTTTTTTGGATAGGTTTAGCATGAATAAATGATGCCTCGTTTGTGTTTAAATTGATTCCCTATTCATAATTTTGATGGCTTGATGATTTTCGTGTCAATAGTTAACTTTTATTGTCAAAACCTTTGATTATTTATGGTTGTTGTTAATTGAATATTGCTAAGAGTTTGATAGTGTAGCCCAAGCATTATACTTGTTCCCTCTTGATCCCCTTTGCTGGTTTGTGTAATTTTTAAGTGTACTTAGCGAATTGCTGTGTGCTTATGTAAGCAATTGAAACAATTCTACATATCGAGTTAAGTGACTTTTCTTGGTAGCTTGATTTAAATTTGATGCTTATTAGCGATTGTGATGCATGTTCGCGAGTTAAGACATAATATATTAACATTAACAGCTATCACTACTCCAAAAACATACATTAATGCATCTGTATGAATACATTTTATGTCAATTAATCTAAATAAGACATAATCAACTCGCCTATTGATCAAATTTTCCAAATATCATGGTTATGTATACCGCATCATTTACTTAAACCTACAGCGCACTTTAATATATACACAAGCAGAATTTTATTCATACAAGAATTGTCATTATCGAGTTGAAAATCCTATCTTATGGTTGGGGTGGGGGGGGGGGGGGGGGGGCATGACTCGCTACCACATAGCTAGTTAGTTGAACGTACTTCTATATAACTTTTAATATATTAAACCAAAAAACCCCCCCTTATTCTTTCAATTTTTTTTTTATATATTTTTGTTTCCCCCCAAAATTTTCCAAGTTTTGTTAGTGAGTTAAGTTTTTCTATTAGTATGGTGTTCACGTTACTTAAGATATTACTACTCTCACTTGACATAACGATAACTGATTAGATAGTTCGAACAATTTTCGTGGCTATAGCACTTCAAAATTCAGATTATGCTATATATACGTCCTAAGTATACACTTTATCTATGGTGAACTTTACACTCTCATTCTACCAATATTATATCCCAAGTATATTGACATCCCATTGAGTAATTTCTCCCATCTAACATCATATATTTGATATTTATTTTCCTGCTGTTTATCTACAATATTTTGCAGATATTATGGCAGACTTGAACATTTCTACGAATGAAGCTCCGTAAGAACATAGCTCCTCTGTCGCACCACCGACTAACACGATTATCCGATAATGTCCATTACAGCAAATGGTTGTGCACCATCTGCAAGAGCAACTGCGAACTCCATGTTCATTCTAATCGCTAAGATTAAACCTATCTCCCGATTGATTTGGCCTATACTACACGAAACACCAACCTTCTTCACAAGGGCTTATCCAACGACATCCTCTAGATTCCTGCTAATCTACATACATCAGTTATGTTACACCTAAGGTGTTTACCAGCATTCTACTGTTTGTCCCGTTAGTGCGAGTTGGATGAGTCCCAATGTTTTCAACCTTGTACAAACAATATTCTCATATTATTACACTTGATAACAACTCCAACCAATGACAACAATCCTTTTGTGGCTCTGCCTTCTAGTGATACAATTATAGTAATAATGTCCACACACTTTGATAACCCCATAATCTCACAAAAATGTTTACCTTTGCCATGTCTGTTAATGCGCTTTAACATCAACATGGATATCTTGTTCTATTATCCATGATTAACAATTGTGCACTATACGTGTCAAAACTGTTGTATAATCACCTTCCAAGACATCTGTGGCTTCAGACCACTTGTGGGTCTCAATCACTTCTCTTCTAACACATTGACTATTCGAAAGATCAATTAAGAGTTTTATTCATCATAGTTACAAACCTTTCTTACTGATACGAAGAATCTAGCTACGGCTGCACGTGGAAAGAAGAAGAACGCTCATCTGCTCATACGGATCCAAGTGTCCGTATCGCCAATTGATCATCCATCATCTGCTAAACCACGAACAACATTTCACCCCAAAGTACTTGTCGGCCTCTTCACCACTACTCCCATGATTGAAATGTGTCATATCTACACACTCTCAGAGTTTGTGTGTATGAAAGGATTGTTAGCGTAACTCAGTATGGCATGCGATACCTGAAGCTACTACTCACTATGCATTAAAGGTGAACCCCCTACTACGGCGACTACCAAGAGCAATTGCCAATATAATCACCACTTTCTGTAATGCAGAACGTGGTAAGAGTTAGGAATTACTTGAACTCTACATCTTAGTACTTGCTAAATCCATTTAAGTTAACTGCTAGCTTAGAAGTTACATAACTGCTGGTTCAACTTTATGCGTTATAAAAGAACTTATAAACTAGTCTAATTCATTAGTGTTGTCAATTATACATAGTGTAGTGCCTTTCGGTACACATGTTTATCTCTTACTGCCATTCCATTAAGTACTTGTTAGTAAAAAAAATGTACTGCTAAAGTGATATAACTAATGATTATAATATTAGGAAAGATATGCATGTCACCCATTATCACGGCCAATTTTGAAAGCCCATTCTTTTTTTCCTTAGGGTCAAAGTAAACCATACCATCAGTTAGATAATATCAATTTCATATCAATACACCATACTCCGCATATATAAGTTATCTAATCATGTGAACCTATCGCAGAATACTCTTGCTAATCAATCTTATTCCATTTTTGAGTATTCACTATGTTACTACTTAAATGTATGCAATTAGATTCCTCATCAACTTATGTATAATTCATACTCATTCTTACTCAAATATTGTTTAGTTTGGATTTATCCACAGATACCTCAATCTTTACATAGTCCTAAAGAAGATCCTTTTCATTGGGACTTTCCAACTTTTTATGTCGGAGCTCTTTTTTAGAAACTTTCTATAAAGAATAACTTTAATCATATCTAGTATCTCTTCTTACATAATGCAACAAATTCTTTCTGGGAAGTAAATTCAACACAAAAATAGCACCAGTAGAATCTCCTCAAATGGTGTCTACTGTAAAACTTCCTATCCTCAAGAAAGGTAAATATACCCTTTGGAGCATAAGGATAGAGCAGTATCTCACTAACACAGATTATAGTTTATGGCACGTGATCTTAAATGGTGATGTCTAATACAAGTAAACAATTAATGAAAAAGGTAATTGAAAACTGAAGTACCTCCAAAGACTTCTCAAGCACTATTACAAAGACAAATAGAAAGAAAAGCTAAAAGCATTTTGCTTTGCTATTTCTTGATGAGTATCAACTGAGGTTCCATGGAATAAAGGATGCAAAGTCTATGTGGGCTGCTATCAAGAGTATATGGTGGTGGCAATGTTGAATCTAAGAAGATGCAGAAGACTGTTTTGAAGCAACAATTTGAAAACTTTTCTGTATCTGACACAGAAGGCTTAGATAAAGCATATGATAGGTTTCAAAAACTTATCAGCCTTCTAGAAATTCATGGTGTAGTTGTTCCTAATGAAGATGCAAATCAAAATTTTTTAAGAGCTCTACCTTCATCATGGAACAATGTAGCCTTGATTATGAGGAACAAAGATGGTATAGATGATTTGGATATTGATGATCTATACAATAACCTAAAAGTGTTTGAAGCTGATATCAAAGGTTCCTCTGGATCATCTTTAAACTCCTCAAATGTGGCCTTTCTCTCTGCAGAAGACACTAGCAGCAGTAATGAAGTTAATACTGCTAATAGTGTTTCTACTGATCGCAGTCATGCCATAAATCACATGTGACACGCCTCTTCATCATCAAAAAACCTGATGAACTAATGTTATAATTCTTTAGGCTCATCAGTCAAATAGTCCATAACAGTGTGAACAACTAGGAAGGGGGGTTGAATAGTTTATAATCGCTTTTTTAATTATAAGGTGTTTTAAAGTGGTTTATAAACTTTAGATTCACATAATGTATTTCCAACACTTGCACATATATGAACAATATCCATTATATAAAAAATCAATAGAAAAATAAATGAGAAAAGTAATGTAAGACAAGAGATAAGAGTAAGAACAATCAAACCACAACGCGAGGATTTATAGTGGTTTGGTAACGAAGCACCTCTTTGCCCTACTCTACTCCCCAGCACCAAACTTGAAGATTTTTCTTACACTTGTCAACAAACACCCCTTATGGCGGAGAAAACCATAACACAAAGAACGTTGCTTACAATGATTTACGATACAAAGCTAAATGTCGAGTTCTAATCTTAGCTAGAACCAATCTATCATAACACAACTTCACGACTTGTTTACGACTTCACAACTTCACGACTTCTTCACAACTGCAAGACTTCTTCACAACTTCACTTCACCACACTACTTATATCACAACTATCCAACACAACTTTGGTAAGATCACCATGATCTAACTATACTTACAAAGATCACCAAGATCTAGCTACTATACACAATACAAGATATACAATTGGATTTACAAATTTGTGATATGGATTCAACAATATTGCAATACACACTTGAAGGTGTAATACAACTTTCTTCACTTTGATTATGAATTATTCGCTCTTGCCTTGAGGAATTGAGCTTTGGAATCACTTGGAAACAAAGTCTTATGCTTAAATGATCAAAATGACTTTATGATATGCGTTGGCTGTTTTAGAACAGAAAGACTGAGTGCAAAAGGTGAGAAAAATAGAAGGGAAAAGTCTAGTTATTTTACAGGACAAACTAGGGAAGAGCGCTACCTAGGGCGTCCCATTAAAAGGTTGGCGGTCCGTTAAAATTAAGGGGGCCGCCCGTATATTTAAGGGGGCCGCCCTAGACTAGGTCCCCCCATTTTGTCTTTTATGTATGTAGTGAATTACTATGAACTTTTCAAGCCTATTTAGTTCCGAAAAATGAATTTCAAAATGTTTATTTTGAATAAAACATTACTTTAAATTGAAGAAAATGTTTGGTAATGATTAATAAAAATAATTACAACATTATAAAAGTTTGAGGTTGAATAAAAATTTCCTTTGATCAAAAATGCTAATAAGCATTTATTTATTCATACCTTTAAGTGATATAATTATCGAAATAAAAATTTACTACTAATTACTTATTTACGTTTAATTTTACATTGAACATTTTTATATTTTGTGATTATCAAGACGTAAATATGTGAAAAAATATTAATAATGTTTTTAGGCATTATATTTGTCAACAATCTCCCCCCTTTTTGATGATTACAAAAACTTAAATCCATTAAATTTAAAGTTTATATTTAAACAAGATTTAGTTAGTTTCATTGTCATATTCTCCTCCTTATTGTAGAAACAAAAAGACAACGTCGAAATAGCTAGTTAGATCGACGAAAAATTGCCCCTTTGTGTTGTGCTCCCCCTCTTTCGCGGGCACCAATGAATTGAGCTATGGTTTCCTTGGATACAAACCCTGAGTTAGAACAAAAACACTTATAACATGTACAAGAGGGGAAAAATACGACAAACAAGTAATAGTCAACCAAACAATAAATATCCCCATTTGGAAGTAAAATAATGTGTTAACCACACACATGCATACATATAAGGAAAATAGATAACAAGCTAACAATACATGAAAATTTTAAACTACAAAGAGGTCCTAAAACTAGTAAAGCACCATAACTTGTTGCAAAAATGGTGGATGGCTAATTATTTGAGAAGACAAACATAGAGAAAGTTTATATTGTGAAGATGGTGAAGGTGGCGGATGATGGTTTTGGTGGTTGGTGGAGAGCATGTTTCAATATATGTATGAAAACCAATATATTGAAGTTCAATCTCTCAATCTAAATATGAAGTACGATTAAGAATGCAACACAAGCATTATCTCCATGTTGCCTCAAGAAGGTTATAAATGAATGGGATGACCAACAATAGGCAGTGAAGGGCGATGGAGTATATCAAATAGTAACATCAAGTGGGGTAATTGGTGAATGGGTAGAGTGATGCCATAATGCATTTTCTTGAGTTGGAGTGGTTGTATAAACTCTAGGAGGTGGAGATGTTGGTGGGTTTAAGTAACCATTGGGTAAATGATGTTGTATGATGTTAGGTGATTTGGGTATGTAGTCAATTTGAGAAAGAGGAAGTATCTTTAGTTATGGAGGTTTTTGGAGGGTGCATTAGAAGCACTAGGTGATAAAGTTGAAGAGTGGGTGATGGAGTTTTTGTGTTATTCATTGGTTAAAATCACAAACAATTGTTTTTGTTCGAAATGATCTTGATTTTTGGTCGTCTTTGGAAGCATTGGAGATGGAATTATAGGGATGGCCATGGATATTGATATTGGTTAGTTGTATGGATTTTGGTGGATGATGTGTTGGTGATGATCATTTGGAAGGGATTTATGGGAAGAGAATGGATTGAAAAAGGAATGAATTTGAACTAGTTTAGGTTGTTCCAAATTATGTTCGAGCATTCTGGGCAAAGATAGCTGAGACTAGGTAAAAGAGGGTCAAAAAGCAGGAAAAATACTGTTTTACCCGTGATTCACTAGGTGGTCCCCTTAATTAGGGGGCGGTCCCCTTAAAGATAAGGTGCCGCCCGTTATAATAAGGGGCCGCCCTCCTTATTTCTTCCCTTTTCACAAAAAAATTAAATTTTCTTAGAATTTTTGTGAGAGTATTTCTGTATGGTGTTATTTGCAGCAAGCCCTATTAGTAGTATGAGCACATTTAATCATATAGCATGTAATAAACATATTAAGTCATGAAACTAAAGTAGCATAACTAAAACAACTAAAGGTTTAAACCATCATGGCAAACAAGTACCTAAAGATAACCAACACATAAGTCTTTCCGAATACATCAGATAATCACCACATAAGTTGTTGAGAACATACACATAATCAAGTTAAAAGTTGTCTTAAACTACATTTAGACATCTAGCTCACTTCACTCATATGTATTCACTTCTTCTTCTTGCTAAACACTCCTTTTAGTGCCTTTCCAAATGACTTGAATCCTCCACGCATTTCCTTATGCATTTGTTGCGTTTGGTTGAGCAAGACGGTTTGTCGTTCAAAGAGAGTTTCATCGGTTTGTTCAGAAGCGGAAGGCATTTGGTAGTTTTGGTAGTTGAGAGGACCAAGAGAGTTAAGGTAGGTGGTAGGGAATGGAGAACTTGCACGAGAAGATACATCCAACATCGAGTTGGATGGATAAGACATGCCTTGATGTAGAAAAGATGAATAGATACTAAATGACTTGCCTTGCCATGATCACTTACTGAGGTTGTCGAGTTTGTTTTTATGGCAAGGAGGACGCAGGACTCTACAGACAATGTCATAAATGCCATTGTCAAGATGAGGATACGTTTCCATGACGTGTCGGTAAAGACGAGTAAGAAACATGCCATATGGAAGATTTGCGGTTGGAGTAGCTCTAGCACATTGGATTCTTTTGACGAAGAAATAAGCAAGATTGTATTGTTCTTCGGCAACAACACAATACAACATGTGAGCAAGACAAGCGGGAAGACGGTCTCGATGTCCTCCTAGTCCGAACACATTCTCTCGAATGAGTTCTTCCCATTGCTTCATGTCGGGGCTTAATTCTTTGGTGAGGATTTGATTTGGATTGAGAGAGACTGTTTGACTTTTAATGGTACGGTCTACCATGATACGTTCCAATTCAAGAAGTCGACGAATGTCGTCAGGAGTTGGAAGATCGGTGCAATATGGTCCCTCGGTTTCTCGAGAATACTCAAGAGATGCAAGGTCCCACTCGTTTGTAAAAACGGCTTGACCATTGTATGGAATTTTGAGGATTTGATGGAATTAAGCCAGAGTAGGAGTTATGAATTCGTGTTGAATCATAAAAGAGATAACAAGATAGCCATATTCATCGTTTTTACCGTGACTTGACTATAGAAGTCTAGAATGAATCTTGGAACAATCGGTTCGTTGATTTGAAAGAGACAATTGAAGCGAATGTTAGTAAAGAGACGCTCGATGTTGTTGGATTTATAGTAGGCTTGATCAACAACAACCACGACCTATGCTTGAAAGTTTTGCAGTTTTTCAATAGGTTTGTAGAATTTGGGCAATTTTAGAGCAGTAGATAGGCCCCTTTTTGGAATCTTGGATACTTTTGAGTATTATTATTTGGTGAGATATATATCGTTTTTATTATCTTTCGGCATTTTTGTCCCTAAACAAGTTTATCCACAACAATAATATGTTACAAAAAAAATATACTAAGTAAAGATGAAATTTTGAAAATGTCAAATGTTGGATAGGGATTCACTTTTCGACTCTAAAAAAAAAACCTAAGAAGTGATCTATATGTTCCTTAATTTTTTTTGACTTAATCTAGGATGTCGAAAGAATATATATTAGTTATATATTTCAACATCAAGATAATGACCCAAACACTCCCTTATTAATATAAAATTTGTTTAAGCTTGTCGAAAACTATACGTTAAGTAATTATTTTGTTGACAAGTATAAGTTTATTATTTTTGACTTCGACAAAGGTTAAATAGTGTTTGTTTTGACTCAAAAACATGTTTTAAAATGTTAAACCAAACGCTCCTTTATTTTATACCTTTCATAAAAATGTACAATATATAAATGATTATATATAATATGACTTATACAAGTTAGTTAAGTGTTTATACGAGTGACAAGACTATAGTGATGGTCATTTTGATTCTAAAAATTGATCCTAAGAAACGAACCAAACACTCCTTTATTTTTATAAAATATTACTCATTGATTTGAAAAATATATACATATGTTTAGATAATCAATACTTGATTATTTTTAACATGTTTTGGCATTAATCGACAATGTGTAAGTTTAGAAATGCATATGAAGCAAATTTACGTTCGTATGTTCATAAAGCATACATATCTTAAAATTTTTCGATTCAATAAGTGATTTGATTCAATCCTATCAAGGTTGTAGGAGTTCCTAAATTACTACGTGTTCATTGTAGTTATTGGAATTCCTAGACCAAAATAAAAGTATTATGAAATAATGAAGAACGACCCAATTTTGCTTAAGAGCAAAAATAGATGAAATCAATGAAAAAATGATTGAAAACTTACAATAGATGTTTTTGATTTCTTGTTAGTGATAGCCCTTTTGCGAATTAGGCAATTAAGATTAGTTATTAACTGGTTTTTAGCTATGGTTTCGTTCACAAAAATGGGTAGGAGAATAGAGGAATTAAAAAATGAAGTATTTGGCATAGAAAGAATTGTCATTAAGTGGTGTTTGTTTTTCCAGATAAGGCGGTCCCCTCCTTAATTAATTAAGGGGCCGCCCACAATGTACCCTGCCGGTCCCCCTTAATGTTTAAGGGGGCCGGCCCCCATGAAAAAAAAATTTCTTCGCTTTGAACTTTAGCCGTTTTTTATAAGAATTGAGTATTGACATTTTTTAATAAACTCCTTATTTATAAAAAAGTTTCTTTGACTATTTTGGATATGATATAATCAAGATGTCAATACATTAGTGATTTGAGGTGAGACCGAGAATGAATAGCGAAGATAATGAAATAATAGACGTAATATGACGATTTCAAACAAGTTGATTCACGATAGACAAGATGAATGGATGACACGGTACCGAGGGGTATGGAGGAGTGTGGTGGGGTGTGTCATTGTCACCAACGGGTTAAGAGTAGCCCTGATAAGGGGCTGCCTTGGGTTTAGTGGACCTTGAGTAAGAAAGGAAGATGGGGGGGGGGGGGGGGGGGGGGGGAATACTAAGAGGTAGGTGTTTGGTAACATCAGAAGACATGTTTCTCCCTTCCTTCCCCTTAGCCTACTGATGATAGATCCCAATAAGAAAACGGATCAGTCTTTAGCCTGTTTAAAGCTTAGTTAACTGGATAAAATGCCGTTAAGACCTAGGGGAACGTGCACTAATCATTAAAAACGCATAAATGAATGTTGAAAACTACAAGTATATGCGGAATTCTGAGACTTTCAAACTGAGGAAGTAACAATGAACACCTAAAACGTTGAATATATGCTGATTGCAAACGCTAAAACAATGAGATTTTAAAAATAAATTTTGTATATGTTTAAAACTTGATCGATCAAAAGTTAATCCAAAAAATATATGATAGAAGGAAACAATCTAATCAAAGACCACCACAATATGAAAGAATGTATATGCGATTTATTATAATTAAAAAAATAGACTTACGTAAATATGTCTATAATTATTAATGATCAAAAAGATCTATACACCTTATGGCATGTTATTAACGGATGGTGCATTTTTACCTTATGCCATAGTCAAAAAAATTCGCGAAACATAAAAGGATGAAAATGTACCTTAATTTACTATAAACAAAACGATGATCTATAAAAAGAAACTTGCAAAACAATAATGATAGTCTTAAAATAGGTACGAAATATAAATATTTACTTGCCAACGTAAAAGATAAAAACCTAGAATAATTTTATTATTAGTGACAATAACAGCAAAAGAATTATAGGATATCTATTTGTTAAATAACACAAAAAAAAAAACATACATACAAAAAAACAGATAATAATACAAAATTCAAAAGCTAGACAAAATAGATCTTCAATGTTCACAATATTGCACAAAGTCAAGATACACGGTAAGAGTGATATCAATAGATGGAGATCCATTTTGCTAAAATGAGTAACACTATTCTTTAACTAATTGCTAAAGAGCACATTGACTGAAAGTTTTTGGCGAGTCAAGATTATGTAAGTGGAATATTCTTAAAGGCATGTCTTGTATCATCTAAATGGCTTAAGACTTAGAAGTAAGTCGTTGTGTTAGGCAATGTGATCTGGAACAGAATTGGTGCGAGCACGCTATTAAAAGTCACGTGATGAGACACATAGAACTGAATCTAACACCTCGTATTCACTCTATGACTGAAACTCATTAGGACACACATACACGGTTAAGCAAGTGTAATTAAAGAACACATATCATACAGAAAGCATGTGTAACACAAATTTATTTCGTATAGTATAGACAATGATTATAATTAGAGGGATACGAATCTCCGTCAACAAGCATAGGAACAGAGAACAAAAAAGATAAGAATCTATGCTCACACGAGCTAAAAGGAATTCTTAGAGCTGATGACAATAATAGCTCAATACTGTCGATAGATGAGATAAAAGAGTAGCTGCCTGATGCGCGCATAAGAGACATCAAGAAATTCTTGCAAAAGTAAGCGAGATTGACTTAAGTAGTTCGATGATCTTAAAGAAAAACAAAATAACAAACAGCTATACGAATTAGTAGGGGAAATTATACTAATTACTGTATACGTAATATAATATAGAAACGACAATATTAGTTGAGAGAAAAAGATGGACAAAGTATTATAAATGGACCATAATTCTAAGTTTTGATGAAGACTAACATCATATGTACAAACTACAAGTCAAATGTAATATTGATCCAAAAACTATCAAGCAAAGTAGATCCTTAGAATAATTCAAAAAAGCTGTATGAATTGGAAAGGATCCTTATGATATATCTAGATGATGTATGAAGCGAAACAGGCCAAGAAAATGAAAGTAAGGAATTCATGTGAAGAACAAATCCCCCATCCCCTTCAATACCCCCACACAATCACTCCTTCCCATACTCACACAACATCTCTTACTCAAACCTTTTCTCCACTACCATACAACCCAGCCCCCGCATCAACTATCACCTTCCCTCATCCCCACCCCCCCAATCAATAGCCTTCAATACCCACCCATACACTACTACACTCATCACACTAACCTCCCAACCACCTCACTACCCACGCAATCTTTAACCACAAACCACCACCACTTCCCAACCCTGTAATCACATCACCACCCCTACCCACAACCCAATCCCCCCTTACACCCGCCCACTCCACAACCTACCCACACTCACCTTACCACAATCCCACGCCACTGCCTCTCACACAACCAACCTAACACCACCCCCTCACACTCGATGATAGGTGTGCCCCTCACCCCACCTCAACTCCCCATCCCTACCACTCCCCAACCCCTCACCCCACACACCCTTCCAGAATCCCTCTACCCTTCTCCTATCACCAAACTACCTCACCATACCCAAAGAACAACCCTAAATCCCCTTAACCTCGACCAATCCTCCAGACCCATAACTATCCTACCAATAATAAAGAAAATAATTACACTACCTTAAGCTTTTAAAAATAGAATCATAGAAAATGAAAAATCGTATGCAAAAACAATTATAATGATAGTAGTCACCTTACATAAGAAAATAATAATTTCACAAAAAACTTCCAGAGATAAATCATGGAAAGGTTTTAATTTTTAATCAAAGAGTCACCTAGCGAAAACCAAACACGTAAAGTTTGTAAAAGCCCAAGATTCGAGTCGAAAGAAAAATTGAAAGAATCAAATTCAAAAACCAAAATTAAACTTATAAACAATACTAAAATTCCTAATGCAAAGCGATGAATGATGTTAAAACATTTTTTACAAACCCATCCTTTAAAACTCCGGAGGATAGATATACTAACCCGCAAAGATTCTAAAACACCACCTCCAATAATACAATGAGTTTTTTCTCGACCCCCCCCTCGGTCTAGAACATACCGACAAGCTAGAGTAGACCAATGCATACAAAACTATCCAATCACATAATAAGGAAACATTCACATCCACTTATTATCACTCGAAAGTGAAAGATGTTCACCATGTATGTTGCTCAAAACCAAATGCAAAACATATAGCGGAAAACAACACATCCGGATACATGAAACTTTGGTGACCAAATGTGCTAAGCCATCGCAACCATTTAAGTTATTGTGTTCTCTACAAACATTCTATTTCCTCCGGATTACGGGAATTCATGAAAGGTTTCCCATTGAACCCTTATCATTTAACATTAAATGAAGACATTATGAGATAATTCCTAAAGACTAAGGTACTACTCACTTTTCATCTTCGTAGAATATAATGTCTATTTGATACTATGATGTTTGAGTAAAAATAGTTCATAGAAAAAAAAATATGTGAGTCTCTATAATACCATTTGTTGGTTCACTATCTTTGACAGATTAATTCACTATGAACTATTCTAACGTGGTAGAGTTATAGTCTTACGTCACAAAATGGAAATCTTCTATGACCACTTAAGCAAAACACCCACGTAGATGAAGAAGAGCTAAGCAAATTGGGTAACAATTAACAATACGAAAGGGCGTAGGATGATACGACGCTCTAAGTACAAAGACACATATTTATGAAACAAACTCCCTTCGACCACAAACTATCTCCGTCGTGAACCTTGTCAACCATCCAATCTACTGTCCTATCGTAATCAACTTTTTGAAATCTTCAATTACGTCTAATTATTTCATTTTCTTCGCTAATCATATCTCCCGTCTCACCTCAAGATCAACCTCAGTAGTAGACATCTAGATTACTCATCCAAAATAGTCCAAAGAAACATATATAATTAAAAAATGATAAATTAAAAAATGTCAATACTCAATCTAATAAAACTGGCTAAAGTTCAAAGAAATTTTATTCAGGGGCGGCCTCCCATAAAATTAAGGTGACCTGCAGTGTAATTGTGGCGTACCCCCTTAATTAATTAAGGTTACCGGCCTATCTGAAAAACAAACACCCCCTATACAGACAAATCATAATCCCAAATACATCAATTTTTCATTCCTTCTTCTCCTACCACCCACTGTGAACAAACACCATGAGCTTAAAAAACCTTTAATAAAACGTCTAATCTTATATTTTGCCTAAATCTTCAAATTTCTTTCACTAACAAGACAATCAACAACATCTATTGTAAGTTTTCCATCATTCTTTTCATTTGATTTCATCTAATTTTGCTCTTAATCAAATTGTGTTTTCTTCATTATTTCATACTTTTTATTTGGTCTAAGGAAATCCATAACTACAATGATACCCGAAGTCATAGGAACACAACAACCGTTGTATATTGAATCAAAACAACTTATTGAATCGAAAATTTTAAGAATATTATGATGCTTATAACAAACACCGAACATTTGCATATATGCATTTCTAAACATACACATTGTCGATTAATGCCAAAACATGTTAAAAATAATCAAGTATTGATTATCTAAACATATGTATATATTTTACAAATCAATGTAGTAAATGATTTTATAAAAATAAAGGAGTGTTTGGTTTGTTTCTTTAGGATCATTTTAGAATCAAAATGACCCAACTCTATGAGTCTTGTCCACTCGTATAAAACACATAACTAACTTGCATAATTCATCAATAATATATATCCATATATAAATTGATATCATTTTATGAAAGTATAAAATAAAGTGGCGTTTGGTTTAACATTTTTAAACTGATTTTGAGATCTCAAACAAACCACTAATTTAACCTTTGTCTAAGTCAAAAATAATAAACTTATAACATGTCAACAAAATAAATACTTAACTAAATTTTTCGACAAGCTTAAACCAATTTTATTTTAATAATGGAGTGTAAATTTGGGTCATATCCTTGATTTGAAATATATGAACAAATATATATTCATCGACATCCTATATTAAGTCAAAAAATAAATAAATGGAACATATAGATCACTTCTTAGGTTTTATTTTTAGAGTCGAAGTAATCCCTATCCCACTTTTGTCATTTGACAAAATTTCATTTACTTAGTAAATTTTTTTGTAACAGCTTATTTGATGGAAAACTTGTTTTAGGTGACAAAATGCCGAAGCTACTACACACCGATATATCTTCTCTCCAAGACCCTAAATACCAAAAAGAATCCAAAATACCAGCATCTCCCTACCATTGCCCAAAATTACAAACCTATAGAAAACTGCAACATTCACGAAGGATCAGTTGTTTTATCAAGCTACTATAAATCCAACCACATCGATGCGTCTCATTACTAAACATTCGCTTCAATTGTTCTCTTTCAAATCAACGAACCGATTGTGTTCCAAAGATACATTCTAGACTTCTATATTCAAGTCACTGTACAACCTATGAATATGGCAATCTTGTTATCTCTTATATTGATTCAACACAATTCATGAACTCCTACTCGTTTCTTAATCCCACAAATCCTCAAAATTCCATACAATGGTCAAGCCGTTTTTACAAACGAGTGGGACCTTGCATCTCTTGAGTATTCTCAAGAAACCGAGGGACCATATTGCACCGATCTTCCCGACTCCTGACGACATTCGTCGACTTCTTGAATTGGAACGTGTCATGGTAGACCGTACCATTAAAAGTCAAACAGTCTCTCTCAATCCAAATCAAATCCTCACCAAAGAATTAAGCCCCGACATGAAGCAATGGGAAGAACTCATTCGAGAGAATGTGTTCGGACTAGGAGGACATCGAGACCGTCTTCCCGCTTGTCTTGCTCACATGTTGTATTTTAGTTTTTCCGAAGAACAATACAATTTGGCATATAATCTTCGTCAAAAGAATCCAATGTGCTAGAGCTACTCCAACCGCAAATCTTCCATATGGCATGTTTCTTACTCGTCTTTACCGACACGTCATGGAAACGTATCCTCATCTTGACAATGGCATTTATGACATGTTGATTGAGTCATGCGTCTTCTTGCCCTAAAACAAACTCGACCATAGACCTCTAAGTGATCATTGCAATCGCCACGGACACGTCGTATCTTCTTCATCTTTTCATCATCAAGGCATGCCATCCTCCAACAACAAATGGATCACGATGAAGAATGATCTCTCTTCAAGTACTCCCTCTCCTACCACCTACCTTAAACTCTCTTGGTCCTCTCAACTACTAAAACTACCAAATGCCTTTCGCTTCTGAACAAACGCGGAATGAAACTCTCTTTGAATGACAAACCATCTAGCCACAAGCCAAGATTACAAACGCAACAAAATGCTTAAGGTAATGCTGTAGGATTCAATCATTTGTAAAGTCACTAAAATGAGATGTTTTGGCAGCAAGATAATAAGTGGAATACAAAAGATGAAGAGGCAAGATACAAAATGGTATTTTAAGCACAATATTAACTTGATTATGTTATGTTCTCAACAACTAATAGTTGATTATCTTATGTATTTGTAAAGTACTTATGAGTTGTTATCTTTAGGTACTAGTTTGGCCCATGATTGGATTAAACCAATAAGTTTGTTTTAGTTATGCTACTTTTGGTATCCATGAACTTAATATGTTTTATTACATGCTATATGATAAATGTGCTCATACAACTCAAATATTGCTTGCTTGTCAAATAACCACCAAAACAGAAATACTCATCAACAAAACTTTTAGAAAATATATTGTATTTTGAGAAAACTGTAAGCCAGACAGAGGGCAGGCCCCCTTATTCCAAACGGCGGTGCCCCCATATCTTTAAGGGGACCGGCCCCTTAATTTAGGGACCACCCTAGTGTGAATCACAGGTAAAATAGTTTATTTTTCCTGCTTTTTGACCCTCTTTTAACCTATCTCAGCTATTCCTTGTCCCAGAATGCACTAACATAATTTTTGGGGGAACAACCTAAACTAGTTATCAAATTCATTCCTTTTTCATCCGATTCTCTTGCCCATAAATCCCTTCCAAATGATCATCACCAACACATCATCCACCAAATCATACACTAACCACTATCAATATCCATGGCATCCACTAGAAATTCCATCTCCAAAGCTTCCAAGAGACCAAAAATCAAGATCATTCGACCAAAACAATTGTTTGTGGATTTAACCAATGATAACACAAAAACTCCATCACCCACACTTCAACTATCATCACCTAGTGCTCCTAATGCACCCTCCAAAACACCATCAACTAAAGATACTTCCTCATTCTCAATTGACTACATACCCAAATCACCAACCTCATCAACATCACTTTCACCCAATGGTTACTTAAACCCACCAACATCTCCACCTCCAAGAGTTTATCCACCACCTCCAACTCAAGAAAATGCATCAATGGACATCACTCTCACCCATTCACCAATTACCCCACTTGATGTCCAATTTGATACTCCATCGCCTTCACTGCCTATTGTTGGTCATCCCATTCCTTATAACCTTCTTGAGGCACATGGAGATTCATGCTTGTGTTGCATTCATAATCGTACTCTCATATTTAGATTGAGAGATGAACTTCAATATATGTTTTCATATATTGAACACATGCTCTCCCAACCACCAACAACCATCATTCCGCCACCTTCACCATCTTCACCAAACTAAACATACTCTATGTTTGTCTTCTCAAATAATTATCCATCCGCCATTTTGCAAGCAAGTCCTATGGAGCTTTACTAGTTTTAGGACTCTTTGTAGTTTAAAATTTTCATGTATGTTAGCATGTTATCTATTTTCCTTATGTATGCATGAGTGTGGTTCACACATTATTTTACTTCAATGGGATAATTATTGTTGGTTGCATTACTAGTAGTTGTCGTATTTTCCCCTCTTGCTACATGTTATAAGTGTATTGTTCTAACTCGGTTTTGTATCCAAGAAACCATAGCTCAATTCATTGGTGCCCTCGAACGAGGGGGAGCACACATCAAAGGGGGCAATTATTCCGTCGATCTAACTAGCAATTCTCGACGATGTCTTTTTGATTCTACAAAAAGGAGGAGAAATGACATGAAACTCACTAAATACTTGTTTAAAAATAACTTTTACATTAATGATTTTAAGTTTTTAATCATGCAAAAAGGGGGAGATTGTTGACAAAAAAAAATGTGCTAAAACATATAAATAATTTTTCACATATTTACGTCTTGATATCACAGAAAATAAAAATGTTCAATGTAAAATAAACGTGAAATAAGTAATTATTAGTAAATTTATTTCGTATTAATTATATCACTTAAAGGTAAGAATTAATAAATGATTAATGCAATTATATGATCAAATGGAAATTTTTAGTACAGTTCAACCTCAAACCTTTTATAAAATTTTGTAATATTTTTATAAACATTACAAAACATTGTTACTACAATAAAAGGAAATGTTTTATTCAGCAAAATAAACAATATGAAATTTCATATTTTTCTTACCTAAAAACGTCTAGAAAAGTTCTAGAAATTCCTCCCACATGAAAAGACAAACTGTGAGGACCAAGTCTAATGGCGTACCCCCATAAATATACGGCGGCCCCCTTAAATTATTAACGGGACCGCCCACCTATTTAAGGGAACCCAAGAGCCCCTAGGTAGACGCCTTCCCTATTTTGATCCTGTAAAAACACATACTTTACCCCAACTATTTTCTCACCTTTTGCACTCCATTTCTCTCTTTCTAAAACAGCCCACGCATCTCACTAAAGTCCTTTGATCATTTAATCATAAAGCTTTGTTTCCAAGTGATCCAAGCTCAATTCCTCAATTGTCAAGATAAGAATACACCATCATCCAAGTGAAGAAGATGTACACCTTAAGTGTGTATTGCAATCTTGGTTGTCAGTCCAACCCAAATTAGTAAATCAATTGTATAATCTTTTTATTGTGTATAGTGAGCTAGATCTTGGTGATATCTTTGTAATAAGATTATATCATGTTTTCTTACCCAATTGTGTTGGAATAGTTGTGATAGAAATTAGTGTGGAGAGTGAATTTGTGAAGAATCATGCAGATGTGAAGAATTCGTGAAGATGTGAAGTTCGTAAACAAGACGATAATGGTTGTAGTTTATATAGATTGAGGTTCTATCTAAATTAGAACTCGACATTTAGCTATGTGTCATCGAAAATCGATTAAAAGTCAACGGTTGTTGTCATGGTATTCTCCGCCTACGGGAGTATTTTAGTTAGACAAATATAAGAAAACTCTCAAATTATTGTTGCACGGGTAGTAATGAGGTCCAATAGTGCTTCGTTACCGAAACCACTATAAATGCCACGTTGCTTTGAGGTTTGATGTGTCTTACACTTATCACATTTCTTACATTACTTTCCTCATATCAATCTATTCGAAATTTATATAAGTAAATAGTTCATATTGTGCAATGTGATTAAATACACATAAATTCGAATCTAAATTAATATAAACACAATATACACCTTAAAATTAAAAAGCGAATAAACTATTCAACCCCCCTTCTAGTATTTCCACACAGTTATTGACAAGATATGTAAACGAGATGATCAAAGAATAAGAACAATAGATCATCAGAATATGATGAAGAAAGAGGCTTGTCCCCAGAGAAATTAAGGCATATTCAGTAGAAACACCATTAGCAGTATTAACTTCATTACTGCTGCTAGTGTCCCTTACTGCAGATAGAAAGGCCACAATTCTGAGATTATTAAAGTATTAACCCTTATGAGAACCAATAGCTATCATCATCAAACACTTTTAGGTTTTATTGGTATAGATCATTAATATCCAAATCAATCTAATACCAATCTATGTCATCCTTCATAACAAAAATCCCTGCTACATTTCGTTCTCCATGAATAACTGTAGATGAACATTCATAAAAAAAACTTATGAATGTGGCAGATCCATCATTATAAACTAGCACCATGAACATCTATAAGGCTGAAACGTTTTGGAAACCTATCATATGCTTTATCAAGCCTTCTTTGGTCCAGATACAGAAAAGTTTTCAAATTGTTGCTTCAAAACAGTCTTCTGCATCTTCTTAGATTCAACATTGCCACCAAATCTACTCTTGATAGCAGCCCACAGAGACTTTGCATCCTTTATAACCATGGAACCACGAGTTGAAACACATCATAATAGCCAAAAGCAAAAGCTATTATCTTTTCTTTCTATTTGTCTTTTAAAATTGCTTTAGCAGTCTTTTGTAGGTACTTCATTTCATACCTATTTCATCCATTGTTACTTGTATAGGACCATCACCATGTAAGATCAATTGCCCAGAAATATAATCTGTGTTAGTGAGAAAATTACTTTCCTCTATCCTTATGCTCCAAAGGTATATTTACCCTTCTTGAGCATAGGAAGTTTTACATAGACACCATTTGAGGAGATTCTACCAATCTAAATAGTGTTACATGTTCTTCACCATAAATAGTGCATTATAAGGAAGAGATCTACGATCTAGATAATTTCTTTTATTCAAAGTATCTCCACAATCGCTGATACCACTTGTGAAGTCCCAATGAAACGGATCTTCATTAGCCTATTACAGTCTAAGTAAACTTGTATAAATCCAAACTAACTCTATTAGAAAAACTATGAATAAGTAATACTACAAAGAATGCGGAATCTAACTTGCAATCAAAGAAGCACAATGAAAACTAAACTTAGAATAAATTGATGCAAATATTCTGCCTAGTAACCGAAATAAGCTAACTAAAAATTGATATGTGTATCTATGAAATTGATATATCTAACATATTCTGTAAGGGTACCCTTTTAGTACCCAAAGAAACCAAATGGGCATACAAAAGCGTCAAGTGATCAAGCATAACAAAACCAAAATAACACAAGGAAAACACTTATCATACAAGAATATAAACTAACAGTACAAACTGGACGGCAGTACAAACATATTTGTACCGGCACACTAACTATTATACCTATCAACACCTAATGACTTTAGTACTATTATCTAATTTCTTTAATAACAGCATCAAGTTGAACCATGCGAGTACTAACTTTCCAAAGCTAGCAGTAATTAAATTGAATCATCAGTACTAATTGTAGAAGTTCCATAATTCCTAACACTTACCACGTTCTTCATCCAATAAATAGTTGATACTTTCAACATGCTCTTGGTATACTGCCGTAGTAGTGTGTTCCTTTAATTTCATCAGTGATTAGAGCATCAGGTATCGGCATGCCTAAAATTTCTTCTACCATCCTACAACAAACCTGGAGAGTGTTATAGAATTCATTTCCTCATGTGATTAGTCAGAGGGCTACCAGACCTTTTTGAATGTTGATCTTGGTTCTCATATATTTATGAACAATTATGTGAACCAGACACTTTGGAATGAGCAGATGAGCGTTCCTTCTACTTCCACTGCAGCCTAAGCTAAGGATTCTTCGTATCAGTAATAAAGGTTTGATAAAGATTTAAACACACTCTTCCAAGATCTTTACGTTCATAGTCAATTTTAGAGCGTATTAATGATACGCCCAAAGGACTGAAGCACAGGATTTCTATTGGACTGTCATATCAACAGTTTATAACCCTTAAGACACCATGTTAACATGGACAGACAGCTCGCCATGGTTGATA
The DNA here is from genome assembly GCA_026074375.1 of Tanacetum coccineum. Classification (NCBI taxonomy): domain Eukaryota; kingdom Viridiplantae; phylum Streptophyta; class Magnoliopsida; order Asterales; family Asteraceae; genus Tanacetum; species Tanacetum coccineum. The sequence continues at coordinate 18,704 of BQNB010011740.1, read as the reverse complement.
AATCGCATTAACAGACATGGCAGAATATTACTGTAGCGTACAGGGTGTACCCAGAGTGTTGACATATCAATAATTGTATCACTAGGCAGACCACAAAGGATTGTTTTCCATGTTTGTTAGGCTATATACAATTGAATCTCTGAGAATATAATTTGACATTTTTGAACCATTGCTCATTCCAACTGAAAACTTTACAAACCATTATATGTGTATAAAATCACATGGTGTCCCCAAAACTGCTGTGACAGGTAGATATCAGGAAACGTAGAGGATGTTCGTGAAAGCCCTGAAGAAGTTTGGTGGGACTTTAAGTAAGGCCACATCAATCTGGGAAAGAAAGGATTCCCTCTGAGGCTTGTGAACAACGAGTTACGCAGTTGCTCATGCCGATGGTCACCCAATTGCTTGACATGTGCAATAATATGATCATCCGTTCAAGTCTTGTGCGACATTCAGAGCTTGTTCTACGGGAGCATCATTCGTAAGAATGTTCAAGTCAGCCATAATATCTGCACAAGTAGATCCAACAGCAGGACATACATACAAATATATGATGTTAGATGGGAGCAATTGCTCAAAGGGATGTCAACCTTGGAATAAATTGACCCAAAGATATTTGACAAATCGCTAAACCAATCTAATGACAACTCGCTAGATGATCAAATTAATGATCATCAACTCGCTACAAATAACTCGCTAGAACATACTAATAGAAACACTTAACTCGCTACCAAATTGGAAAATTTTGAAATAGAGGGTTAAATATTATAATTAATAAAAACTTCACTAACTCGCTAGGGGGTAGCGAGTTGCCTGCACACAATTAAATAAGATAGGATATTCAACTCGCTAATGACAACTTGCTATGAATATTCTATAAAATAGTCTTAATCTCGCTATTAAAATTAGGAAAATTTTGACATCGCGCTGGAAAAAATTAATAAAATATAAATCTTCAATCACTCTCAAGTTAGCGAGTTGCCTGTTCATGGAAAATATAAAATACATAACTCTCTAACATTCATCCACAATTCGCTACTAAGCATCATATATAACTCGCAACCAAGAAAAAGTCACTTAACTCTCTATTTATAGAATTGTTTCAACTAGCTACATAGCACAAACATCAATTCGCCAAAGTCCTAAAATTACAAACCATAAAGGGGATCAAGAGGTAACAAGTATAATTCTTTGGCAAACACTATCAAACTCTTAGCAATATTCAATTAACAACAACCATAAATAATCAAAGGTTTTGACAATAAAAGTCAACTATTGACACGAAAATCATCAAGCCATCAAAATTATGAAAGGGGAATCAAATTTAAACACAAACGAGGCATCATTTATTCATGCTAAACCTATCCAAAAAAAATAACATATCATTCCAATCATTAACGAAGATTTAGATGATAAATAAAGGAGAAATCATTGATTTTGAGCAATTTAGTGAGATTAAGACAACCATGTTCTAGATGTAATATGTTTATTAGGTATAGAACATTATACAAAAGATACCTTGGCACTAAAATCCACAGAAATCATGAATCAAAGAAAAGCTCAACCTAGCGAGTTGCGTGAGAGGGTTTTTAGGGATTTGGTTTGACTGATTTTTGCAAGATTTGACCAACAGTAGCTCGCTACCTCCTTTTATACTTTTAATGGTTTCATCATTTGGCAGTTTTTGGTGTCCCTTAACTTCCTAAGACCATTACTTTGTAATTTCATAAGCCTATGAAACATTTAGCATAATGACACATAATTCACTATTCTCACAAATTATTACAAATTTAGCCATTTGAGCTAAAATAAATTTAAATCCTTTTCAAGATGTAACCCCGTTAAATACAACAACCTTTTATCAATTAATTATTTGATGAATTAAAATGCCCGTTAGATGTCATAAATTTGAAAAACACTCTCCCCCTCAATCAATGACCCGTTTTCTATTGAAAGAGCTGTAGTCGTTGATTGAGTGAATTTTTGAAAAGTTCAAGTGTGATTGATTTTCAAACAACATTTTTCCACCGTTGGTAACACACAAAAAATAATCTAAAGAACATAGACGAAAAATCCTTTTGGTTAAAAGAAAGAAGACTACTCTTCTTTATCAAGAAATAAGCACTAAAACGTTTTATGCCCTGGAATAAGTAAATCACCCTTATGATCAGGACGACAGCCATTCTTTATTGGCGACATGCTTTCCTCATTTATGTAAAAATGAGTTGCCGCCAGAATAACTGCAAGCCATAAATACATTTTAGAAAAATTTAAGAAGCTTTCGTATTTCGCGCTTCAATTAAGGACCCTTGTCATTATGAATGACATTACAAGGTCAGTAAAATGTTATCGATAAACAGAAGGCATGTCTGAAAAACAAATTTGGTATTTTCTATTTTATGATTTTTTATGGTTATTGTAGTTTTATATTTTTTGTATTACTATATAGATTAAAGCTAAATACATATTAACCATAGGATATTAGGAGGACCATCCTTTACTCCTCTACTCCCTTCCTAAATGTGTTAAATTGTAATTCTGAGACAAACTCTACATACCAAGTCATGGGAGAGAAATTCGAACCGCTCTCTTGTAATTCCTTTGGTGTGAATATGTTTCGCGAGCTGATAATCCATCGCACAAGTACAATTCAACCACGCCTAACTCAACTTGCCACTCTTATAAAATGGTGTCGTATGATCGATGTACTTGGTACCGGAGTGCTGGACATTATTGCAGTAGAGAGCAATGGCACTGCGATTGTGATAATACATTGGAATCTAATTGAAGGCAAAGCCGTAGTCTATGAGCTGTGATCTCATCTAAAGTATCTGAGCACAACATCCAGACATGTCAATGTATTCACCTCTTTATATATATCACAGTTCTCTTTTGTTTCTTTATGACCAACAACTGATTTATCACCAAGGAACTGGAGCACTTCAAGAACGTACTTCTCCGTGTGTCATTACAACCTGCATGACCTCCTCTGCATAGCCGTTTATTTTCATAGCGGTGTCTTTCGAAAACCAAAGACCCAAAATAATTGTTCCCTTGAGATTCCGAAAAGACCCTTAAGTGCTACGGAAGGTGCTTTTTGGTAGCGAAGCCTGATACCTAGCATACTTGCATACACGAATATTAAGATCTGTCTTCATGTCAGAGAGACACATTGAGAGCAGACTATACTACGAAATCGAGTATTGTCAACTGAGTCCCTAATTGATCCTCAATTCAATTTAATCGATCCCACCCATGGGTGTATCAACATGGTCCCCACAAATCCAACCCAACTATTCTTAATATTTCGAAAGAGCAAATTTTGATTGATTCTAATAAAAATGCCTCTGGGAATTTGATAAACATGTAAACCTAAGAAAAAACAATTTGACCCATCATTTGAACATTTTAAAATTTAGGAACTCATCTCCTTGGAAAATATGTCACACGCTTTATGGACGGTCGAGTGCAAATATATATCATCTACATAGATTTGAACAAAGAAGAATATGTTTTGCCTGTTTTCTGAGTGAATAATGTCGGATCAACTGTACCCTTAGAAAACTTGTTGTCCCATAAGAAATCGAGACAAGGTATCAAACCCACGCTCCGAGAGCTTTGCTTTAAATCGTCAAGCCTCCTTCAGACGATAAACATGTGACGTATTGTTCCATATCAACGAAACCCTCTGGTTGACTAACATAGACTTCTTCCTTTAACTCGCCATTAAGGAATGCTGTCCATTTATAACCTTTTGATAGATGGCAGTTTTTTACTGGCGGCATTGGCGATGAAGATACAAATAACCTTGACACGTGCAACCGGTTTCAAATTACTCCACGAGATCAATACCACTCCTCTTGCAAAATCCCTTGGCGCACCAACCTATCCTTGTTCTTCAGAACATCAACCTGTACTCATCAATTTTAACTTTATAAATCCACTGAGAAAAAAATCATTACATAGTCAGGTTTTGTACTAATTCCCATACTGAAGTCTATAAATATCGTGAATCTCTATCTTTGCATAGCTTGAAACCAGCAATCTTGAGTTATTGTAGATTTGAAGTTCTTTGGTTTGACTTTAGACAGTACAGAGTTATACAAGCACCACAAGGCATCAGTTGCCAGTTATTTTCTGGTGGATACCGGCCGAGAGGGATTGCCAATAATATATCCACAGGTTATCTTTGCTCCATGATTCCTGATATGATGAATTGTTTGATGAGACATAAAGAGATATCTGCCGCACTAAGTATCCCCAAATGAAGAAAACATCAGAACTAGGTTCCGAAGCAAATACTATTATGTAAGGATTATAATACAACAGGAGCAAAGGGATTTGTCTTCCATGAAGTATGATTCAACAACAACGCCTTGATGTTAAACTAGGATATTTGTAATGCCGATGATTGACGTGATTGACCCCTGTAAAGTGCATCTGATCAATGTAGTAGATGAACGTGTACGGCAGAATTGTACTGGGAACTGAAACTGCTGTGCCAGGAAGACCGGTATTTCAACACAAGGAGGTTCCAATAATTCATCGAACATTGGTTGGAATAAAATATCCAGTTCTTTATTTGTGGGAGGTACATAAGGTACTGCAGGAACCGGATTTGGTACGAGCCCTGAACTTATCTGTCCAGGCATCTGAAATGAAGGAGCGGGTCCTGTACTGAGTTGCACAGGAGCCATTTGCTCAGTCAGCTCATCGAATTGAACGTGAATAGTTTCCATAATTTGTCGGGTTCTTTTGTTGTAAATTCTATACCCTTTCCTGCTAGGTGCATAACCAACGAATATTCCAATATCAGCTGTTGGTTGTAATTTTCCAAGATCTTCACTGTCATTTGTAGGGTAACAAAGTGCACCAAAGACACGGAAAAAGGTAAGATCATGCTTCTTATCATGCACCAGCTTATATGGGGTTTTGTTATTAAGAGTGTGAATGAGGGATCGGTTTTGGGGGGTTAACAAGCAGTAGCCACAGCTTCTGCCCATAGAAACATCTGAGCCTTGGAAAATATCAGCATTGTCCTAGCGGCCTCTACAAGAGTACGGTTCCGTCTTTCGACAACGTCGTTCTGCTGTGGTAGTCTTGAACTGTATTTTGGTAAAAATGCCGGACACGTTCAGAATATGCAGGTCAATCGATTATTGAAATATTTTGTGCCATTATCGGTACGATTGTATCTAATATTTTTGTGTTAGACGATTTGTATATTTGCATCATAAACTTTGATGACGACCTCTGCGTTTTCTCATCTTTTGATCTAAAAAACTTAACCCAAGAAAACCGAGAATAATCATATAACACGACTAAGATGGTATTTCTTCTCCCATAATTGTTTGCACTCGCATCGGTCCACATGAATCCATATGAAGGGTATTAAGAACTTCCAAGTTGGTGTTTTTAGTTTTAGGTTTATGGGTATGTTTTTTGCTTTTTCCTAGTTGACACTGAGCAGAATATGATCTCTCTCAAACTTCAAAATCTAGTAAGCCTCGTACCAAGAATCCTTTCTTGTCAAGGTCATTGATGAAATCTAAGTTCAAGTGTGGTTTAAACGCCAATGCCACAAACTCAAGATTTGTCTTTGAGGCCTTTGGACAACAAGCAAATTGGAAGAGGACTTCCAACATGTCTTCAACATAGATAGTGTACAAATTAGAACCACTAGAATGCCTTTAATTATATTCAACATCATCCGAATCTCGAACATAGCCAGATTCTATCCTGAATGCAACTTACCAGATCATAGTCACAAAAAATTGTCTGATAGAAAACAGATTGTGTCCCAGTCCTTCCACATAGTATACCCTGGAAATCACACTATCACCAATCACGTAATCTCCATAACCCATGATAGCACCAAAATGGTCATTCCCGACACAAACTTTCCCGATTGGAACATATTCCATTTAAATTTCAGATCCGTGAGCGATCCCCCGCCAATTTTTGAAAGCCTGTCCTCAAAAACCAAGGGAACGTATCTATCTGACCTGCATTTGAAAACAGGCTCAGAATGATGAGTTTGTAAAGTTTGATCCCCAATTTTGGTTTTGGGTTCCTGTTGTTTAGCACAAGTAATGGCCTAAATAATAATCTCAATTTGGCGTAGCATATGCAGCTTATTGGTTTATTGAGCCTAGTTAAAGGGCAATGATTCTCGCTAAAGTTAAAATTCTGCCCGTAGTCTCCATTAGATGAATCAATACTGGTAAAGCACTTTGCCCTGTGGGTTTCCATACTTGCCCTAACTTGATTAGTTTTCCAAACTTTGCATTAAACTTTGCGGACAACATGTTATGAATAAAATGATATAGAGGGGGATTCCTTAACAGATTGCAAATAATCAACCATGCACACATCATGATTTGCAGAAATTAAACATTTGTTATATGTTTGGCAAACAGAATCAGAATTCGAATTAATTACAATACGCATAAGAGCGTACTACTAGAATCAACATGAATTAGTGGTTCTTTAAAGTTAACTTATTTATCCTTGGGTTACTTCCTACTTTCTTCTTGTTGACACCTTTAGCTGGCGAGATCCTATTTTTCTTGGTATTGCTCCTAGGCTGTGATCCGCTAGCATTGTTGCAACAGTTTGCTCCTATAGCAGGAGGCACATGGACATTAGTCTTCTGAGTGTTCAGTTGCTCTACATGTTTGTGTGTGTTACTATTTGACGTGTCACATTGGTCTTCAAAAGTAACTTGCCTTTTTCCTAATTACAGGGGTAGGAGCGTGCTTTTTATCTCGTTGGTTAAAGGCTTCGAACAAGTGCCAATCACATATTCTAAGAGTTCCTGAGAGTGTTTGGTGTAAAGGCAAGCAGATGCAAGTGATCTATTAAATGGCTTTCAAACCTTAGCTCCTCTACTATCTCGCTGAAGAGGTTTCTACATCTTATTCCTTAGATGATTGAGATAATAACAGATGAACTACCTTGTTGTTTCCATGTTTAGGGGGAATTGTTCAACATCAATACATACCTACTGTTTCACGAACACTTGGTTTTATAGACTCTATATGTGTTCATTTCCAGATTTTCATTTATTTGGTGCTTTACAGATTCACAATTCAGTTAGCAAGGCCGTTGTCTGTTCTATATGCTTAGCACGCGTGATCTTAATAGAATCGTACAATTCCTTGTAATGTTGTTTAACTTTTTCATTTCTGCCCTAAAAAGCTCATTTTATTCTTGAAGAACGGAGACTTTTTCAGTTAATTGAGTGATCTGAAAATCTAAGGTCCTGAAATCAAGAGTACGGTCTACTTCACAACGGTTCTCTTTCAATTAAGAGAAAAATTTTAGTCGTTCTTCAATTTTTGATGGGCTTTGCCCTTTCCTGAAATGGAAGCTTCATTTTTTGATACAAAGACTGATTCAAAATCAGAGTATCCTCAATCTGTATATGAAAGGTCCGTTTCCAAAACTTTCTTTAAGGTTTTGATACTTTAACTGTAAATTTAAGTGATTAACCTCAAGATTGGAAAAACATTTTACTAATTCAGTATGATCATTGATATTGGCTAAAATATACATATTTTGTACCCCGTAAAACACTATAAAAGGACTAAAAATACTAAAATATAGATAATTATGTTGCAAATATGTTTGTATTGTTTTTTTGTCTTACAGGTAAAAAGGATAGAAAACGAAGCAAAAAACGTAATTTTCGTTGACTATCGACGACGTTTCACATTAAACGAGGTCGAAACGAAGTCGTTAAAATTCCTATCACACCATTGGAAAGAGCACAAAACGAGTCCCAACATACCGGCCTTATATATTTTAAACCTTTTTATTTGAACCTTTTCATCTGGTTTGTAACCTTTCTTAATAAAATACAAAACCAAGCCAATAAGGGGTTATAATTAAATATTCCATAATATACATTAAATTAATTGCTTCTAGTCCACCGCTAGATGCATCTGTTCTTTTAATCAAGAGGTCCTTGGTTCGATTCTCATGAGGGTTTATTCCCCTCACGACCCGCCTCACGACCCGGCCCATGACCCTACCAGACCCGGCCCATGACCCGACCCAGACCCGGCCCAGACCCTACCTGGGGGGGGGGGACCTGGCCCACGACCCAACTGTTGACCCGCCTTGACCGGCGGTCGACCACCGTTGACCGTGGGACCGGCGGAGGAGTCAACGTGGTGGTCCGCCAACGTGACCGTTCGTTGACCGTCCGCCGTATGACCGGAGTCCGGCGGTGTTGACCGTCGTTGAACCACACGTACGTTGACCACCGTGACCGTTGTCCGACGGCGGTTGACCAACTAGGTGACTACATTGCCTTCTATTGATTGGTGTCAGAAGTGCAGGATACTAGTTACAGGTGGCAGAGCCGACAGTTACGAGGTATTGTAGCATCCGAGGTGTCAGTACACTCAGTACTAGTACTGTTTAGATGACGGCTGGACCAAATCAAGGGTTACACTGCACTGCCGTGTGTCAATCTAGGTCCCTGTAGGCAGTCATTACGAGGTAGCCGTTTACCAATCAGTGCAATAATGAGGCTGTAATGTTGAGATCAAAATAACGAAAATACCCTATATCCAGCAATTAATAGGATGAAGGCTTTGAAATGACTGAAATTGCCCCCACCCTACATGGGTCTATATATACTATCCACGCGCACTCCATTTTAGTGTTAGAATATAGTAATAGAAATTTTAGAGATTAATTTATGTGTGTTTTTTTTATTTTAGGAAGTCGTGTAGTTTACTTTTAGCTTATTTTAAAAGCTTTATAGCTATTTAGCTTATAGAAATGAAGATTTATGATCTTATTAATGAAGATATTTAAGGTTGTGTTTTTTATTTAATGCTTATTATTACTTGTTGCTTATTTCTTATGCTTATTCTTATGCTCTTTCTTTTCTTTTGCTTATTTCCAAATAAGCTCATCTATAGCTGTAATTTTTTGATCGAGCTCTTAACTTATAATCTAATAAGCCTTCTTTAAATAGCTAGTTAGACGTATTATTTTAATTGTTTTTTATTTAGGATGCATATCGAGAGAGCTTATTTTATCTTATGTTCGATTGCTTATTTTACTATGTCTTATTGTTTTTTTATATCTAATCCTTGAAATACCCTTCCTCTCGTTCACTTGATTGAACACCTTAGTTTTTCGGGTGTATTAGATCTAAAAATAACAGATCTTATATTTTAGCTATTCTTCTAGCATAAAATTGTTGCTTTTATTAATATCTAGCTTTATTTTTTCCTTAGATCTATTTCCCTAAATATACCCATCCGAGTTTCACTTGATTGAACACCTTAGTTTCGGGTGTATTTCGGAAAAAAGTTATTCATCTTTTATATTAGCAATTTGTTCTAACATTTCATGGTTTATTTCCTTATTCCATCATTTCAACATCAAAGGTCCGAGCTTAAGGGACATATAAGGTTGAAAAATAAATAAGTTTTTGATCTTTGTAGTTTTTTATGAAAATAATTATTGGATAAAGTTTGACACCTGTTATTAACTAATTAGTAAAGTTTAAAAGCTTTTAAAGTGATAAACTTATTTGTTTATTAATTTGTTAAATCTTGTGCTTTTTATAACATTGCTGTTTCTATCATTCGGTTTACCCTTTTTACCCTTTTTAAACTAGTATTTAGAATTATTAGCTTAAAAATGTTTAAGTGTTGAATCTTAAGATTGATTGTCTAGTTTAATTGTTATGATTAGTTATTATTTCAATAGTGATTGTCTAAGTTGATCAGTGATGTGGAATATTAGTGTGCGGGTTTAAAAAAGGGTTTAAAAAAATAATAGTTTCATTAGAATTTTCCAAATTAAATACTGTCCTTTACATTTAAACAATTTAAATACATGTCTATTATTTAAAAAGCACTTTACATTAACTATCATTTATTTTCTTAAAATTTTTTGTTTTATCATTGGATTTTAATTCGTGTAAACTAAAACCCGCACTTAATGAACACTTTACGTCACTAGCAAGCAATATCTTCAATATAAAACTATTAGATCAATTTAGAATAATCTTGTAGTTTTTAATCTTAAAATTAATATTAGTTTAAAAATAGTTTAAATCCAAAAGTTTAGTTTCCCTTTTATATGCTTTCCCTTTTAGTAGATTTAGAAAACCAAACCCAAAAACTTAAGTGATAATCAAGCTCGATTTACAACTTGAACGTAGATTTCCATTCACTTCTCGCCGAGGAAACGACCCGGGAGGTTTTTGATAATTGCTTTGGTTAAAAGCGATTTTCTAGAACCCGTAAATGATTCTAAAAATGTTTTGCCAAAATTTTTATTAAAAACGAACCAACACTATTCATTTCAAGAAATAGTGTATAAAAATCATATTTCTCTTGTTTTATTCGTTAAATGAAAAATTTTAGCTTACTCGATTTAATTATGTGATGAGAATTAATAGTAAACGCGCACGAGACTAAAAAAATAGTGGAAAAATGACAAAATGAATGACGTCATAAAATGACCTGAAAATACGAATTGTTACAGTCACCTCCGGTTAGAAGAGCCTTGTCCTCAAGGCTCAGGTTGCAACACCTGAAGAAAGGACGGGTTTAGAGAAAAGATTCGGATATTTCTTCCGGAATTATGTTGATGAAGAGGTGTAGGTTTTAAGGTGACTACTCTTAGCATGACATGGTCTTTCCTGAATGCATTGGTAATCAGTCTATGCACCAAATATACATAGATGATTAGACTATGTATATTTGAGGGCCAACGATGCAATGCTCATTCTCGTCAAAATAGTGTGATGTATGAAATGATATCAAATAGTTTTATCACGTAATGAAATAATTAATAAAATGAATGTGAAGTAGCTTATAGAGTGACAACAAAATGATAGTAAAATGGTTTATAAGCTAACATCGAGATTGTTTGTAAAGCGATAGATCATAGTAAGTATAAAGAATATCCGAACGAATGCAGAAGCAGTCAGGGAAAATGAACGTAAAGAATTATTCAATCAACAAAATGGACGTAAAGAGTCGTGTTCTGAAGGCAGGTGCTCCAAGGTGACACATATGAGGTGACAAGTTAATTGTCGTACTCTCATCAACTGGAAGGCTTCAAAACGATGGATTACGAAACAACATATGTTATTCAAAAGCATAAGAAGAGTGTTCCAACTCGGAGTCGAAGGGTAAAGTGACTAGTGGAATTTACAAAATATGCCGAATTTTTGATATCATCAAAAGGGAATAAAGTAAAGTCGCGTAAATGGTTGGAGTTAATCGTAAGAGATCAAGAAAAAAAATAGTCCATATATATAAGTATCCTTATATAATACTAGTATTGACGCTCAAGGGAGTAAATGAGAAATCAGGAAGTACACGAAAATCAGAGTGATCAATATTTATATAACAGACTGATATAAGGTAAATAGTAAGACGTCATATGATAGACGTAAGAGAACGAAATCATAGTCTAGTATTAAATACTCATTATCCATGTAATAGTAGTAGGGATGCAAAAGAGAGCATATAAGTTACCTGGGAGCAAGCGCGTGCGGATATCGGATAAAACAAGGAGAGACTCTATATTTTGAAAAACATGGTCATAGTCTAGGTTTTGAAAACGACCTAGTTCTCTATGACTTCAGCTCTGATACCATCTGTAACACCCCCAAAAATCAGGACAACGCAGCGGAATGGTAACATTGGGGTGCTACTTCAGGGCACAAAACACAAGTCACGGAAAACGACCTTAAAATGGACGTTTTAAATAAAGTCATATTCTATTTAATAAAAGATCAGAGTTGCAACAGGTTTCATTTATAATGTATTAGAAAACATTGTCAAAACGTTTGTCAAATAGTACTCAAGTTATTAAGCCTTCAAAAATATATATATCCGCGCGACTCGAATGCTCCCAATGCTCCACTAGCAAAATAGTAACCTGAAAATACATGCTAAAACGTCAACAATAATGTTGGTGAATTCATAGGTTTAAGTAAAAAGCAGTATTGAAATAATTTAAGAAATATTTCAGAAGAAAAGTAGCGTTACAACATTTAAAAGTGTTATTTCCGAAATCCAAGTAGTGATTCAGTAAATCAAGAAGTATTTAAAAGTGGACCACAAGATCGAAGTAATGGTGGACTAAGTACATATTCCGAAGTCCAAAACAAGTAATGTAGACAAGAGAAACACATTCATCAAGTCTAAGTATATATTATTGCACTAAGCTCATGACACCGAAGCCTTAACTAGATTTGTGCCCCAATCAGAAAATAGGATGCTTGCCAACACCCTAACACCTCTCAATGTTAAATGCACCCGATCAAACTAGTGACCCAAGTAAAGGTGGGGATTGTCAGTCCCGATAGATCTATCCATAACACTCGCGCTTACAATAGTGGTAATTAACGGTTCATGATTAGTAGGGACTTAAGTGGCAATATAGTGACTACTTAGGCAATAATATTCAGGCAGTAATCTGGATAGTCAACGATCTCAAATCCTGTAGTAAACAAATCAAGATTTAGTAAAAATAGTCAGATAATGCTTACGTATAAAAATCAATAAGTTTATGTAGTAAAGCGAGCACGTAATCTCACCCCGAAAATAGTTTAAGAAAACCATTAAAAGAGAAAAGGTGGGGCTATGAACTCACAAAGTATTGAAAGGTAATTGTACTGTAGTAAAATATACAAGTTTGTAAACGAGCATGTATTCCCCTCGCGGGTTTATAAAACATTGAAAATATTAAAATGCGAGACTATGAACTCACCTTAGAAAATGAATGATCGAGGTATAACAGAAAATGCGTCATGATAAAGACGGAAAGCAACCTAATTAGATATAGGTCGAATAAGTACTA